>CM064900.1:36457649-36492649 GCA_030347415.2 Decapterus maruadsi
TGTCTGTCTGTCTGCCTGTCTGCCTGTCTGTCTGCCTGTCTGTCTGTCTGTCTGTCTGTCTGTCTGCCTGTCTGTCTGCCTGTCCGTCTGCCTGTCTGTCTGCCTGTCTGTCTGCCTGTCTGTCTGCCTGTCTGTCTGTCTGCCTGTCTGTCTGCCTGTCTGTCTGTCTGCCTGTCTGCCTGTCCGTCTGCCTGTCTGTCTGCCTGTCCGTCTGCCTGTCTGTCTGCTTGTCTGTCTGTCTGCCCGCCTGCCCGTCTGCCTGTCTGTCTGTCTGTCTGTCTGTCTGCCTGTCCGTCTGCCTGTCTGTCTGCCTGTCCGTCTGTCTGTCTGCCTGCCTGTCTGTCTGCCTGTCTGTCTGTCTGCTAACTTCCCACAAGCCACTGCTTCTCTCCTCGCAGCAGGCGCGGCACTTATCATCAACAGCGAGTCTTGCTTCATCTCAGAAACTCTTCCTCTCCGTTTCCCTCATTAACTACAGATGTGAACACATTTTGAGAGGCTTGGATTCGCTTTAGAAAACAGTTTGACAGAGTTTGGCAACGTGTCGTTGAACATCTTGAAACGTGAAATCGACACTCGACGCCTCTGTAACAGTTTAAGAGTAAAAGACGTAAACGTGAGTCAACGTATTCATGGGACTGGAATGTTCTACTTTCTGTTAAAGTCGTTAATGCTGAGGGGAAACAGTTCATTCTCAATATACGTACACATTATATTAAACTGGGCCTAGTGTCATGTATAAACATACCTTGTTATTGTGCGTTCACTACTAAGCTATTCAAAAAACACACATGTTCATATCAAGCCTGTAGAGGTGCAGTGAGACGCTCCCTTCTACAAACACAGCTTAATGCCTGTCAAGTTCAAGATAATCATGCAGACAAGCTATTTAAGTTGAGGTTTTTATTTGTGACATAATGGAAACAAAAAAACATTTTTAAAAATTGTCTTGTCAACCAAAACTTCCACGACCCCCCTGCAGCGCCTCTGCAGACCCCTAGGGGTCGCAGACCTCCTGTTGAAGACCTCTGATCTACGTAGATGCTGAATCTACTACTAATGTAGCATGACTTCTTTTTGGACGGGCAGTGTTTATATTATTTATTTGTCATGTAACTTCTCATTTGTGGAGTCTGCATGTGTTATTACCTGACAGGTCGTTGGGGGGGTGGTAGTAGGGTCTGTAGTCTTGGATGAGTGGGGGGACAGGAGGGATGTAGCTGGTGTCCATGGCCGGCATGCTGGGGGTCCGGCTGACGGGGGAGGCCTGGTGGTGCAGGTTCAACACTCTGCAGGCAGACAGAGATACGGAGGCTAAAGAAGCTGCTTCATGTCAGGTTTATCAGGTGGGTGTCCTGAGCTGCTAACAAACCTCTCAACAACAACAGTCAA
Organism: Decapterus maruadsi; assembly: GCA_030347415.2. Classification (NCBI taxonomy): domain Eukaryota; kingdom Metazoa; phylum Chordata; class Actinopteri; order Carangiformes; family Carangidae; genus Decapterus; species Decapterus maruadsi. The sequence continues at coordinate 36,459,042 of CM064900.1, forward strand.
GGATCATTAAAGTCAAATGAAGCAGCTGCAGTTTCTGCACAGATGATGAATTTTAATTTGACCAAAAACAAAAGAAGCAGCTGTTAAAGTTTCCAGGAGCCGTTTCTCGAGCGGCTCAGAGTCTGAGAGGTCAAGCGTTTCGTCAAAGCTCGTGAAACCACAGCTGGGGAAACGAAGATCCTCTGCTCGCGATGAAAATGTGCAGATTTACTGAAACATTTCACATCGATCAAGTCTCAGCTTTAAAAGAAAAGAGAGTAAAGACAAATGTTTCTCAGTCAGCACTCTGAGTGGTGTGAAATGGTAAAAGACACTCGCGTGTGTTCCAGCACAAAACCCATGAATCATTTACCATCCGGATACAGAGCTACCCATGCAAGCAGCTAAAATGAGCTTCATTTCCACATTTAAAGGGATACGACAACACAAGGGAGAGCCGTATCGCTGTAATTAGCTTAGCTCAAACACTGGAAGTGTATGGGTAGTGTTAGCCTTAGCTTAGCTCAAACACTGGAAGTGTATGGGTAGTGTTAGCCTTAGCTTAGCTCAAACACTGGAAGTGTATGGGTAGTGTTAGCCTTAGCTTAGCTCAAACACTGGAAGTGTATGGGTAGTGTTAGCCTTAGCTTAGCTCAAACACTGGAAGTGTATGGGTAGTGTTAGCCTGCCTCCTACCTGAGCTGAAATCAGCATCAGAAGCTGATTTCATTTTAGCTCTAAACTCTGTAAATATATCACTTTATCAACATTTCAAACATGTTTAGGTGAGAAAGTATCCGTTTAGATCAGCAGTGTGTCGTTAATTTGTCTAAATACCAGCTGTTTACTATTTTGTTTGGACGAATTTGGCGCTACTCAAGCTAGCTGTTGTGACCAACGCACTTCCTGTTACTTTCACAAAATAAAACACCCGTTGCCCTTTACATACAGAAGTGCTTTTACTTTGAAACAGGAAGCTAACCTACCCTCGATGTAGCTAGCTTGAACCAAAATAAACCGTCTTTGCTTGAACCCTCCGTTTTGACCGATCTCGTCCCGTTAGCGGCATTTGACCGCTCAAGATGCCTTACCAGGCTAACACTACCCATACACTTCCAGTGTTTGAGCTAAGCTAATTAGCTACTTTAGGTGGAGGCAGGCTAACACTACCCATACACTTCCAGTGTTTGAGCTAAGCTAATTAGCTACTTTAGGTGGAGGCAGGCTAACACTACCCATACACTTCCAGTGTTTGAGCTAAGCTAATTAGCTACTTTAGGTGGAGGCAGGCTAACACTACCCATACACTTCCAGTGTTTGAGCTAAGCTAATTAGCTACTTTAGGTGGAGGCAGGCTAACACTACCCATACACTTCCAGTGTTTGAGCTAAGCTAATTAGCTACTTTAGGTGGAGGCAGGCTAACACTACCCATACACTTCCAGTGTTTGAGCTAAGCTAATTAGCTACTTTAGGTGGAGGCAGGCTAACACTACCCATACACTTCCAGTGTTTGAGCTAAGCTAATTACTAGCGATACGGCTCTATCTCCATGGTTACTGCACGCACAGTGGAAAGGATGGCGTCTATCTGCTGGTCATGGACTCAGGAGTGAGGCAAGACACGTAAAAAAATGTTGACGTATCCCTTTAATGAATCCCAGAACCGAGGGTGGAGGTGAAGCCATGTTTCTGACCCTTTGTTGTTGATGATGGGCGGCGAGGTCGGCGACATCGGGGACATGGACGGACAGGCCCTCTTGGCCGGGGGGGGCAGCGGCGCCGGCGGTGGGGGCGGGGACTCCGGCCCCTCGTCCTCCGAGGAGCTGTCCAGCGTCAGGTCGATCACCTCCACTTTCTTGCCGTTGCTGCCGTCGCCGCCGCCGCCGGATAACGCCGAGCTCCGCTGGTCTGAGCCGGAGGACGTTCGACATGAACCTGGGGAGGGACAGGAAACGGACCGGTCGGCGCTCGCTGTGCAGTGTGAGCACGCCCAAACACACACACACATCTCCCCTGCTCATATGAATTACAGTATGTTTGTTATTATGGAGACAGGCCGTTTACTCAGAGGCATTATGATCGATGCCTCCCCAAATTAAAACTGACAATGCATAAACAAAGAAGGAGGGGGTGTAAATACACCCTCCCTCTCTCTGTAATCCTAATTCAATCCATTCCAGCCTGATGTAGAAGGAACCGCTGTGTTTCTTAAAGGGACAGTTCAACATTTTCGCCCAGTCTTAGGTTCATTACCTTTAGTTGTCGTTGCAAGCTGTTTTTAGAACGGCAGAGCAGAGCCGTGAGCTTTAACCCTGCCCCCCCTGTCCCTACACCTTGTCTTACCATCCAGCCCGTTGTTACAGGAAGCAGACGTCACTTCCTGCACCTCCTTCTTAGACCTCATGGGGGCCCAGCTGCCATCCTCCTTAAACTGGATCTCATCACAGTCCATGCAGCTGTTGAGGATCTCCACGAAAAGCCTGAGAGCAAACACACACACACACACACACACACAATAAACAAACCCATCCAAACACAAATTGGCATTTTGTCAACAAGGTGGAAACTCAGAGAGGAATGAGACCCACAGCAGGAAGCAGCAGCACCGGCTCTGAGCCGTGATGGACCTCTCCACACAAACATCCATCTTTACATGTGACATGTTCTCGTCCCTCAGGCTCTCGCTGCAGCTCACTGAGCCATGTTACTCTGAGAACAGGCTGGAGAAACCTTTTCAGGTTCTCTGAAGGTATTCAAACCTCTCAGAAGCTGATTTCACTTCTACACGTGTTGAGATTTTGAAGAAATAGTGGAAATTGTGTTTCTGTGAAGGTCTGGATTTTGAGACGGCAGCTACACCGTCATCGGCTGCAGAAAGTTACAATTACTTCCTCTGAAAACACAAACATCAAACTCTGGAGACAGACATGAGTAAAAACATAAAAACACATCTTTGTGAATAACAACCACTCATTTCACGGTGAGGCTTTGATCCAAAGTCACTTTCAAGTGGGAGACATCAGCAGAGCTTCAGTAGAAACCTGGGTGTAAATACTAAGCGCTGCTTTGTTTTCTGTTTCAGTGTTTGATGAGAAGATTGAGACCAGAACCTGGCCGGCTACATTAGCTTAGCACAAAGACTGGAAACAGAGGGAAAGAGCTAGCGTTCACAATCCACCAAGCAGCTCTGCTGAAGTTCACTGCTGAAGTTCACGGCTGAACACTCACATCTCATTAGTTTAAAGGGAAACTTTGGTTTTTGGGCCTGTTTTCATGTTTAAATATGATTTGTTATAATATGAACATGTTTTCTTTGCATTATTATTATTAATAATAATTAATATTCTTATTATTATTATTCAAGGTCTGAAAAGACTTGATATTTCTGTTATTTAGACTAGTTTAATCATTAGCCAATAAAAGCTCTAAATGATATATATATATATGTATGATAAATAATTTTTTCTCAATTTTGGGAGAAATGTTGTCAGTAGTTGAAAAAAAAGTAATTTAATGGGACTCAAACAGAGACCTATAAATAGTAAAACTAGAGACACTGTTCATTTTGTGGTCTCAGTGGAAAACAGGGCCAGGATGAAAAAAAAAACAAAGTTTCCCTTTAATTCTTGGAGATATTTGGAGAAATATTTGAATGTTTGATCTGCTGGACTTTTCCAAGTCCAGGAAAGCCAGAGAGCAGATTTCCCAGAATGTCCCATTGGACCGTCATTCCCTGGTTTTCCCCCGGCTGCCTCACGGCGACTCACCCGTCGATGATGAGGTGCTCGTAGGGCGCCTTCTTGTCACACACGGGACACACCCAGGTGGGCTTCTTCTCGTTCATCTGGATGTAGAGCGTGGCGTCGAAGCACTGCAGGTGGGAGCACGTCATCGCCCGGCACGGAATCATCAGCCGCATCTTCCCCAGCTGCACGGGGTGCACGCACACACACACACACACACACACACACACAGACACACACACAGACACACAGCGTCAGGGGCGTGGAATGACGCGCAGCGGGGTGAAGAGTGCACAGGATGGCGTGAACAAACCAAACCCACATGCAACAGGATACGTGATAGGGGTTGGACGACAGTTTGACAGACGGATCACGTATTCATCAACCAGCCGTTCCGTGCACGGAGGCACGTTGACTCACAGACAGTCTCACATACGTACACGCAGGGAAAACAACAGACAGGAAGGGACGGACATGTTTGGGCGTGACGGCGCGGGGAGCGTGTTTACCGGGCAGAGCAGCGACACTCGAAGGCTGGTCGTGGCTATTTCACTGTCGGGGTCGGCCGTCAGCTTCTCTTTGACTGCAGGACAGAGGGAGAACACACACACACACACACACACACACACACACACACACACACACACACACACACACACACACACACACACACACACACACACACACACACACACACACACACACACACACACACACACACACACACACACACACACACACACAGCTCAGCAGCCTGTCCAGTTCATCATTCTACACTTCAAACTTCTGCAGCTTGTGTGACTCACTGAGCGCCCGCGAGTGGTCTGGGTTCCTGATGCCTTTGGCCCGTAGTCTCTGTAGCAACACGGTGGACGACTGCTGCTTCACCAGGTACACCGCCATGGAGTAACTCTGTGGACGTGATGACGTCATAATGTCACTTTAAAACACACATGGAGACGGTTCTGCTTGGACTGGGTCAAAAGAAAGACACCAAGAAGCGGAAATGTGCAGATAGATTGGTTATGATGATGTTATTACGCTATACTGAACTGCAGGAGATGAAAAAAGAAAGATGAGGAAAAAGCTGGAACATGAGATTAGATCCAGGAGTTGGATCATGAACAGGGAAAACCAAGGTTCTTCCTTTAAATAAAACTGAAGAAACTAAACTAGACTTTGGTTCTCACCCTCCCGATCTCGGCGGTCCACGACACCACGATGGTGTTGGGGACGGTGGTGGACAACCTGACCAGAGACGTGATGTTGATGGGCCGACTGGGCCGCTTGGGCTCCACGCCATTTTTGGTTGGAGGGAGATAACCCTGGAGAAGAGAGGGGACAGGTCTCATTAAGCTTTAAAGGAGACATATTAGAGACATATTATATATCTGAAGGCTCTAACATATATCTATATATCACATATATCACAGTGTTTGTCTTTCCTTCTGCAACAACATGTGAGAATTGACCAAATAAATCTGTGATGTTCAGACTCTCTAGGTTGAAATCCATGTGGTTTTATGAGCTGTTCCCTCAGTCGTCTTCCAGGGATGGAACTAGGTTTCTAATTTGCATAACCCCACCCCTACCTGGTAGCAGTAGAAGGGGGCGGGGCTAGCAGTGGCTCATTAGCATTTAAAGGGACAGACCGTGAAAGCAGCCGGGTTCTGACCGTTTGTCTTTAAGACAGTGGTTCTCAACGTGGGGTCTGGGGACCCCTAGGGGTCCTTCAGAGATTTAAAGGGGGTCCCTGATTTTGTCTTGAAATATTACCACTTTTTTCTAGAAGTTTTTTTCTTTTTACCACTTTTTCTAGATTTTTTTAAAAACTTTTTTGTTTTAGAAAATTTACCAATTTTTTCGAGAAAATTTTTCCTCTTTTTATTTTTTCCTTTTTTTTGAGAGAGAGTTTTTTTTACCACTTCTTCCTAGAAATGTTTAAATGTTTTTGGAGAAATTGGACCACTTTTTTTCCAGAAATTTCTCTATAATATTTCCAAAACTTCACGCCATTGGCCTTAATTTAAAAGTATAAAAAAGTAACGTTCTTCAGTCTCAGAACAAATATTTGTGTATTTCTGGTGTTTACTTCTAATTTGGTCCAATGGGGGTCCGTGGTCTAGTTTGTGTCAGTTTAGGGTCCTTGATGTACAGAAGGTTGAGAACCACGTCTTTAAGACCTGGGGACTATTTTAATTTGAGGAAAGGAGGCAGAATCCATCTCCTTTGTCTCCTGTGAAGCTGCTGGGTGAGCGTGTGCGCTGAAGTCGCTGCTCTCACCGGCAGGTTGCACGGCTTCCCGTTGACTTTCACACACAGGTTGGGCGGGAAATGGTCTTCCTGAGGACAGCTGGTCTCCGACAGGCAAAACCGCAGCTGAACTTGAACCGAGAAGTCGCACTTGGTCCCCGAGATGTCCCTTTGAGGACAGACACAGGTTTGTTACTACACATCGGCAGGGAACCGCCGCACATGCATGAATTATTCAGAAGCCACTGGGCGTCCTTACATCGAGCTGCTGATCTGCTGGACCTGCTGCGGCGTTAACGCAAAGGCAAAACACGTCTCCTGAAAGCGCTGGCTGTTGTCTGACGCTGCAGAGACAGAGGGAGGGAGGGGGAAAGAGAGAGAAAATAACATATAAAACAAGATATTACAAGTTCAGTCTCACAGTCACACAACGTTGGCCGGTTATAAAAAAGAAAACCAACAACAACAATGACCCTCCGTCATTCAGATCAGGAAACCAAACGCTACCGTGCAGTGAATCACTGTCTGCACGGACGCAGCAGCACAACACAGCCGGCCGCTGAGGGGGCGTCTCTTGCAAGTCGTGTGCATAAAAATTTCAAAAGCTAAAGAACACCTGGACGACAAAACCACAGCACACACACAGAGGTGAAGACGGAGGAGAAAATATGTGTGTGTGTGTGTTTGTGTACTGTGTGCGCGCGCTCTATTTATAGGCCAACCCACAGGTGCTGGAAATAACTGGTGCAACGAACCCAGCCCCCATTAAAGAGACAGCAGTTCACAAACACAAGGAGAGTGTGTGTGTGTGTTTGCAGGAGATCAGCAAGGAAAGCAGCAGCAGACGTGTGTCTGACTCACATCTGTAGTTGAGTTGGTACAAGGATCGGCATCGGGACTCGGTATCGCCAAGTACTCAGATCCAAGTATCGGTTTGAGAAAAAGTGGTATCAGGACATCCCTATATTTATGTTTTAATAGTTATAATGAACCTCTGAAATCAGACCAATCAAGTTCAACGTACAGCATGTAAGACGCCTCTGTTCTGCTGTAAATGTAATGGGAGCAAGGAAACTGATATAAAAGTGTATTAGAAGGTGTGTGTGTGTGTGTGTGTGTGTGTGTGTGTGTGTGTGTGTGTGTGTGTGTGTGGTTAAGCAGTGCAACAGAAAGAAAGCCTCGCACCACGTCAAGGGAGTCCAGGACAGGAAGGGGTTAACATAGTCTGCACATCAACACAAACACACTCGGCCACTCGGTATCTTATCGTTTGCAGCCAATGACAGACTCTGAGGAGCTGGGATGTGTTGTATAGGACGGTCTGCACGACGGTCTACAGGACGGTCTACAGGACAGTCTGCAGGACGTCTGCAGGACGGTCTACAGGACGGTCTACAGGACAGTCTGCAGGACGTCTGCAGGACGGTCTGCAGGACGGTCTACAGGACGGTCTACAGGACGGTCTGCAGGACGTCTGCAGGACGGTCTACAGGACGGTCTACAGGACGGTCTGCAGGACGGTCTACAGGACGGTCTACAGGACGGTCTACAGGACGGTCTGCAGGACGGTCTACAGGACGGTCTGCAGGACGGTCTACAGGACGGTCTGCAGGACGGTCTGCAGGACGGTCTACAGGACGGTCTGCAGGACGGTCTACAGGACGGTCTACAGGACGGTCTACAGGACGGTCTGCAGGACGGTCTGCAGGACGGTCTACAGGACAGTCTGCAGGACGTCTGCAGGACGGTCTACAGGACGGTCTACAGGACGGTCTGCGGGACGGTCTACAGGACGGTCTACAGGACGGTCTGCAGGACGGTCTGCAGGACGGTCTGCAGGACGGTCTGCAGGACGGTCTGCAGGACGGTCTGCAGGACGGTCTGCAGGACGGTCTGCAGGACGGTCTGCAGGACGGTCTGCAGGACGGTCTACAGGACGGTCTGCAGGACGGTCTGCAGGACGGTCTACAGGACAGTCTGCAGGACGTCTGCAGGACGGTCTACAGGACGGTCTACAGGACGGTCTGCAGGACGGTCTGCAGGACGGTCTACAGGACAGTCTGCAGGACGTCTGCAGGACGGTCTACAGGACGGTCTGCAGGACGGTCTGCAGGACGGTCTACAGGACAGTCTGCAGGACGTCTGCAGGACGGTCTACAGGACGGTCTACGGGACAGTCTGCGGGACGGCCCTCGCTGAGGAGGATGAAAAACCAGCTCCAATCTCCTCCACTGAGCGAAAGCTTTCAGCCCCCCAGGAGCCCCCCCCACCCCCCCCCCCACAACCCCACTCTCTCTCTCAGCTACTGAACATTACAGATATTATATGTGCTGTTAAAACCCTCCTGCTGTCCTCCAGGGTCTAAGACGGAAAGGGAAGGAAGGAAGGAGAAAAGGATTGTGGAAGGAAGGGAAGAAGGGAGGGAAAAAGGAAGGAAAGAAAGATGGAGAAAAGGATTGTGAAAACAAGGAAGGAAAGAAAGATGGAGGTTTAGGGAACAGATCAGATCAATTGGATCAAAGCAGGAAGGATGAATAAGTAACGACGAAGGAAGGAAGGAAGGAAGGAAGGAAGGAAGGAAGGAAGGAAAGAGGGAAGGATGGAGGAAGGAAACGGACTGTTGGTGTCGGTGAGTGACAGCTGTGCGTGGAACACAAGGAACACACAGTGAAGTGTGTTCCCGAAGGAAGTGGGAAGGTCCACACTTCCTGGAGGATCTCTGGAATCAAGGAAGGATCAGTGATGGAGGATCTGGACAGACTGTGTTTTTAAGGATCTTCTGAGGAAGGTGAGTGTGTGGTGGAGGAAGTGAAACGGACTGTTGGTGTCCCTGTGTGAGTGACAGCCCTGTGTGTGTGTGTGTGTCCCTGTGTGTGTGTGTCCCTGTGTGTGTGTGTGTGTGTCCCACACACAGTGTAGTGTGTTCCCGTGGGGGTGTTGGGTGGGACGGAGTCCACACTTCCTGTGGAGGATCTCTGGTCCAATCACGTTCCTCCTCTCATCGTCTCTTCATCAGTGATGGAGGATCTGGACAGACTGTGTTTTTACCGTATGTGTGTGTCTCTGCATCTTCTGACGGCCGGTGAGTGTGTGTGTGTGTGTGTGTGTGTGTGTGTGTGTGTGTGTGTGTGTGTGTGTGTGTGTGTCCCTGTGTGTGTGTGTGTGTGTGTGTGTGTGTGTGTGTGTGTGTGTGTGTGTGTGTGTGTGTGTGTGTGTCCCTGTGTGTGTGTGTGTGTGTGTGTGTGTGTCCCTGTGTGTGTGTGTGTGTGTGTGTGTGCTGCAGAGTGAAACCATGGAGTGCTTTCTAACAACAGTCTTCCTCCTCTCCGGGCACACGGGCTATAAATAGAGAGTGCTCTCTCTCTCTCACTCTGTCCTCGCTTGCTCTCTCCCTCTCTCTCCCCCCCGCCCCCTCCCCCCCCCTCTCCCTCTCTGTGGCGGTGGATGTTGCTGAAAACGAGCTGTGATTGATGTCTTCCTCTCTCTGTCTCACAAACGTGGACCTCGACTCACTTTCACGCCCAATTACAATTCTAGTTTTCGTTTTCACCCCTAGTCCTACACCTAAACCCTTAAACCTACCCCTAGTCCTAGTCCTACCCCTTAACTAGGGATGCACCGATACCAATTTTTCTCAAACCGATACGATACCGATACTTGGATCTGAGTACTTGTCGATACCGAATACCGATGCCGATCCTTCTACCACAACAAAAAAACTAACAATTAGGCAAAATGTAATGAACTGAAGACAAGTTTGATGCAGAACCTCTGATCGTGGTCTTCATGCAGAGCAGCTGCACTGGTGTCGGTTCTTGTACTAAAGTTCACCGATACTGATACCAGTACATTACAACAGTATCAGACCGATACCTCATACCAGTATCGGTATCAGGGCATCCCTACCCCTAGTCCTACCCCCAGCCCTTCAATTTATTCATTTGGTAAGGAGGGACACATCGTTACGCATTTAAAAACAAAGGCAGATGTACCCAAATGTAGCCTATTGGCTAATTCCCATTGGCAGTCCCCCTTAACCCTGACCCTTGAAACGGAGCTGGGCTAGAGGTTGAACTGGACCCCCCCCCCCTTCAACAGTCACATACGACACCAGTGTCTCTGCTGCTTTCACATCAGCAGACGTGACGAACTTTTACCACAAATCCTGAATCAAAACCACGTTAACTGAATGTAAATGTGGTGGTTTGTGTCCGTGGCTCCAGAGCCGAGGCAGCGCTGCTCCTCTGGGTTCTAGCTTCACTAGTACTACTACTAGTACTAATACCAGTACTGCGTTAGTACTGTGTAGAGGCAGCGCTGCTCCTCTGGGTTCTAGCTTCACTAGTACTACTACTAGTACTAATACCAGTACTGCGTTAGTACTGTGTAGAGGCAGCGCTGCTCCTCTGGGTTCTAGCTTCACTAGTACTACTACTAGTACTAATACCAGTACTGCGTTAGTACTGTGTAGAGGCAGCGCTGCTCCTCTGGGTTCTAGCTTCACTAGTACTACTACTAGTACTACTACTAGTACTGCGTTAGTACTGCATAGAGGCAGCGCTGCTCTTCACTAGTACCACTACTAGTACTACTACTAGTACTGCGTTAGTACTGCATAGAGGCAGCGCTGCTCCTCTGGGTTCTAGCTTCACTAGTACTACTACTAGTACTAATACCAGTACTGCATTAGTACTGTGTAGAGGCAGCGCTGCTCCTCTGGGTTCTAGCTTCACTAGTACTACTACTAGTACTAATACCAGTACTGCGTTAGTACTGTGTAGAGGCAGCGCTGCTCCTCTGTCCAACTCACACATGAAGCTTCACTAGTACTACTACTAGTACTAATACTAGTACTGCGTTAGTACTGTGTAGAGGCAGCGCTGCTCCTCTGTCCAATTCACACAGGAAGCTTCACTTTACATTCAAACTAACTAATGCGACTGATACAGGTGTTGACGTACATTTCATCACTGAGACCAGCATTTATCTCCTAAAAACAATGTAACTACGGCGGTAAACCCTTAAAAACCTGTAAGTTAATTAGTGATGGTCTTTCCCCCCGGGATGAGGACGGAGGTCGGCCGGCCGACCAGCTCTCTGGACGGGTGGTGTCTCCATGACAACGAGCCGTTGATCTGCTCCACAGGCGGAGCTTCAAACGTCTAAACAGCGTCATGTGGATAAAGGACCTCACGTCTAAACAGCTGCTTTATCACATGAACTAATATTAAAACAGGCTACAGCCAGGAATGAAACAGCTGCCGGTCGCCACCAGATGCATTCTGGGAGATCATTGAACCCTGTGGTCAAGAGCTCAGATTCAGGGTCAGAATTCAGACTGTATTGTATTTAGTTCTCATTCGGCGGCGAATGCTGAACTAAATTCAAATTAGTTTGACAATTTGGAAAAAGCACTTTTTTCTTTCTCTTTCACTTTGCAGAGAATTGGACGAAGAGGTCGAAGCTGGTGATTGGTCAGTTAAATGTGGAGCTGCATCCAGCAGATGGCGAGGATGAAGAGGCAGCGAGCCTGGCGCCGTCCGACTGGAACTAAATCAGTCGTTAACGTCTTCATGTTCGACTTCGACTTCGCTCAATGCACCAAAAAAAAGAAAAAGATAGTGAACGCTGATGTCCAACTAAACTATTTTTAGGGAAGTCTGTTCCTTTTATTCTGTGTTGTCTGTGTAACTTCTTATTTAACAGAGAGACGGGCTAATCATGACCAAGTCTTAAAGGTACAGTCTGTAAAATGAGGGGAAAACAGTTTTGATTCTATTATTTATCCATTAAATAATTATATTGTTTCTTTATGAATGGAAACTCTTGAAACCTGCTCTCTGGTTGGCTGGATTCTCCACTCCGTACAAACATGGCGGCGCAGAAGAAGAATTATAAGGATATAGAAACCAAACAGATTTGATTCTATAGCGATTTTACACTTATACAAATATATTCATTGGTAGTAGATTCAGATTAAACCTCGACAAAACGTACAGACTGGACCTTTAAGGTTTCCTGATGAAGATGAGGATGTGACATATGAGACATTGAGCTACTTGAGAAAACTCTTGGAGAGCGTCACGCTGCACCAGGAAGTTACTCTATTACTCTATTACTCTATTACTCTATTACTCTATTACTCTACTGAAGGTTGATCTGCAGGCAGGAGACCAGTGAAAGGAAAACCAACGTTAGACCAGGTGTCTTAGTCTTAGTGAGGAGCTGGAGCACCATGAGCCACCAGAGCAGCTTCAGCGTGTCTGATGATCACCGCTCCTCCTCAGGTGGTGTGATGGCGGTGGAGGACGGCGCCGTCTGACACGGTGGCCTGAAATCTACCGTTATGTGTGATTAGGTTGAGACGTGGTGGTGAAGACACCGTCAGTGACCTCGTCTGCCTGAGAATGACAACATCCTCATCCTCATCCTCATCCTCATCCTCATCCTCCTCGTTACAGACTGGGGATTTAATATTAAAGACACAATAAAACATAATAAATAAATAGAGACTTCATTGTGATAACCTTCAGTGAAATATGGATTTATGAAACTTTGATTTTTGATCATAAAATGTTAGATAGACACAATAAAACATAATAAATAGAGACTTCATTGTGATAACTACTTGTTACGTCTCAAACTTGTGAGTAAAAAGAAAAATATTGTACATTAGTTACTGTAGCAAACAACTTCCACCGTAAATCTAGCTTTTGCTAACACTTTCTAACAAAAACCATTTACTCACAAAATATCATACAATGCATTATAGGAAAAACAACAAGCAAACTAAAAAACCAACTGAGAACATAACTATCAGTCAACTCTATTTTATCAAAGCAGCATCTGCTACGAACTGAGACAAGGAAGTAAAAACAGCTGAAATATCAAGTTCATTATTTCCTGTTCAAATCTTTCACTTTAATGTAAAAAGAGTCTTTTTTTCTTCTCACTTATCTTTTTCCTCACGAGTCAGAGACACAACACAGAGTTGCTGTCAGAGTGAATAGAAGAAGACACTAAACTAATGAGCAGGATTGTAATGACTGTTATTAAGAACTTTTCTGCCGCTGCATGTCATCGTGTTTCTGCTCAGAGCTTCGTTTATTAGAGGAAGAACATTCATGAATCAAGGGGACGTTCATTTTGAGGCTCAGGCCTAATTACAAAAAAGTCAGGACGTCTATCAGCAGAAATCTCCCGCCGAGCTTCAGAGGACTGAGCTGAGGGGGTGGGGGGGGGGGTGTCGAGGGGACACCAGAGAGTTGAGAGTTTAAAAAAGTGCTTCCTCCTGCAGCTGCATCCGAGCATCTCATAGTAGAAATTCTGTACCAACATTTGCCTTCTAGGAAGGAAAGTCTGAATATTTGTTGTGAGGACGACTGTGACCTCACGGCGTGAGAGAAGCTCCGCCCCTTCGGTGGCGTTGAGCTGCGTCTGACGCCGTGAGCTCAGCTACGGAGAATGTGCTGCACAACAAGACCCAGCTGGAGTTCATTAACTTGTTAGTGGTGCTGCTACTTTTCCTCTGTTTGGTGCACCGCAGACACACACACACACACACACACACACACACACACACACACACACACACACACACACACAGATGACAACCACACATGCAGACACACACACACACACACACAGCGTCACTCAAAGTGAAACTCTCCAGCGCTGGAAGCAACAACAGGTCAGATGTGGACGTCACAGCCACGCTGACACCTCCACCCCCCTCCCTCCGCCTCAAATTGCAGTGATTACCCTTTATTATGGGCATCAGGGCGTTGTGTAGTTACAGACTATATATTACAGGCTCATTAAGGCATTCCAACGTGATGACATCACTCCTAAGGCTGGCGTTATGTTCCCTGGTCCTGGCGGCGGCGGCGGCGGCGTTTCTGCTCCCATCACCGTTCCTGTAGCAGACACCTCACAGCCTCTACGCAGCCGCCTTCCGGCGCCACGCCGCCACGCCTCGGCCGCTAAACCATGGAACACGGAGATCAGAGGAAAACCAAGAGTCGGGTTTCACTATATTTCCCATGAGCCTCCGCGCGCACGGTGAAGTTCTTGGACCGGCGCCAGACGGACGGAAGTGAAAACATTTACCAAGAAGGAAAGTCGGAGGTTGAAGACGCGTCGTAGTTCCGACCATGAACGGTGATTCGGCGGCGTTATTCCCATGACCCGCTGGGCAGCGCCCGCGAAACTGACAGTAGGAAACGCTACGAGTCGACTAAATAATAATATCAAAATAACTATAAAGACAAAACTATATATTTATCAAAAATGGAGCCATGAACAAGTTGTAATGTAGATTCATCCACGTTATGAGACTCTGTTATAACCAAAAGCAAACTCCTCTCTTTAAAGGAGACGTATTCTGCCTCCTTTCCACAAATTAAAATAGTCCCCAGGTCTTAAAGACGTGTCTGTGACCTGCTTTGGTCAAAACCCCCCAAGGATCAAACATCACAGCTCTTTTCATCCTCTCTAAACAGCCCTGTTCACAACGGCTGCTTTCACGGTCTGTCCCTTTAAATGCTAATGAGCCACTGCTAGCCCCGCCCCCTTCTACTGGTACCAGGTAGGGGTGGGGTTATGCAAATTAGAAACCTAGTTCCATCACTGGAAGACAACTGAGGGAACAGCTCATAAAACCACATGGATTTCAACCTAGAGAGTCTGAACATCACTGATGTTTTGGTCAATTCTCACATTTTGTGGCAGAAGGAAAGACAAACACCGTGATATATATGATATTTTTTTTTTATTTTTTATATATGATATATAGATATAGATATATAGATATATGTTAGAGATTTCTATACTATGTCCCCTTTAAAGAATACCATGCTGCTCTAATAGGCCGTGGGAGATGGAAGCCATTCTGTGCAGCGTGTTTATAGTCGAGCGCAGCCGAGGCTCCTTTGTTGATGTTCATTTGTTGTGAGAAGCCGAGATGTTTAGAGAGCAGGAGAAGGAGCACGCAGGGGTCAGAGCTGCTGCTCCATGTCAGGTGCTGCTGCACCCTCGCAGGGGTCAGAGCTGCTGCTCCATGTCAGGTGCTGCTCCGCCCTCGCAGGGGTCAGAGCTGCTGCTCCATGTCAGGTGCTGCTCCGCCCTCGCAGGGGTCAGAGCTGCTGCTCCATGTCAGGTGCTGCTCCGCCCTCGCAGGGGTCAGAGCTGCTGCTCCATGTCAGGTGCTGCTCCGCCCATGCAGGGGTCAGAGCTGCTGCTCCATGTCAGGTGCTGCTCCGCTCTCTCTGCCTTCCTGGCGCCGGTTCAGATGTTTAGGAACGGCGGCGGCAGAACCTGTTGTATGCATCTGATAATGTATGTGATATCCTATCTCTACTGGCTCTGTGAGGACAAGGGCGACCGATCTGCGCTGATTACAGCCTGGTTGTTCAAGGACACTCCACTCACCCGCCGCCATGGAGACCTGAACCCAGAGCCTATGGATTCTAGTGCTGCTGCTGTAATTTCACTTTCTTTCTTTACGTGAGGCTTCTGGCGGTTAATCACAATAAAATCTGAGTCGCTGGCACCAGCAAATCAAGAAAAGGAATAAAACATGTAGAATATAGAAGAAGAAATAAAGCCTGGCTCTAATGACAACCTGTCTTACAGTAAGTATTGACCTGATTCTACACCTGTTTACTGACGTAAAAATATACAGTAATTAAAAGACATCAAATCAGTACGAAGGAGTATTAGGGCCAGACAAAAGTCAGGGAAAAATCCGGCACAAGAAAAAAAAAAAAATCCGGCACAAGGAAAAAAAAAAAAAAAGGGGAAAAAAAGGAAAAAAAAGTCAGGCAACAACAAAAAAAAAATCTGGCACAAGAAAAAAAAAAAAATCTGGGGAAAAAAAGAAAAAATCTGGGAAAAAAAAAAAAAAAGTCAGGCAAAAAAAAAAAAAAAAATCTGGCACAAGAAAATAAAAAAAAAAGTCAGGCAACAAAAAAAGAAAAAGAAAAAAAAATCCGGCACAAGGAAAAAAAAAAATCTGTGGGGGGAAAAAAAAAGTCAGGCAAAAAAAAAAAAAAAAAAAAAAAAGTCAAAAAACAAAAAAAAAAAAAAAACCTTTTAAAAAAAAAACAAAAAAATAAACTCAAAAAAAAAAAAAAAAAAATTTCCGGCACAATAAAAAAATAAATCTGGGAAAGAAAAAAAAAAAAGGCAGGCAAAAAAAAAAAAAAAAAAAAATCTGGCACAAGAAAAAAAAAGTACGAAGGAGTATTAGGGCCAGCCAAAAAAAAAAAAAAGCCAGCCAAACAAAAAAAAAAAAAAAAAAAGTCGGCAAAAGGGGGAAAATCAGAAAAAAAAAAAAAAAACCAGTGAAAAAAAAATTTTTTAAAAAAAAAAAAAAAAAAATCCGGCACAAAAAAAAAATCAGTGAAAAAAAAAAAAATCCGGCAAAAAAAAAAGAAAGAAAAAAAAAAGTCAGGCAACAACAACAACAAAAAAAAGCAGAGGCACCACCTAACAACAACAAAAAATCCGGCTCCATGAAAAAAACAGTGAAAAAAAAAAGTCAGGCAACAAAACTGTGAAAAAAATTTTCTGAAGTGGTGAAAATGTATTCATAACTGATTTTGTATCATATCAATAAAAAAATTCCTTATGAAAAAAAAACCTTGTTGAGTTCAAGTCGTCAACCTCTATCTACTAGCCTAATAGCTGCCAGGCCATAAATAAAAAAAGCTTGTTTATATCTTGATTGTCAGACTTTTCAGTTAAACTATTAAGTATCAACTCAATTCAATTTTATGTGTCCAACAATTTATCAATTTAAAGGACCATAATCCAGAAAAAACCTTTTTGTGCACGGAAATTTTTCAAAGGCTGATTTTTTTTTTTTTATAACCCTAACCCTATGATATTTTTTTTTTTGGTTTCATGCCAAACTTATGGAAATCTCCTTTCTAAGTGAGATTCACCATGAGAACACACAGTGACTGTGTAACCGCTCTCTGAGGCGTCAGGCCCACAGCTCTGTGTTCATAAACACATGGATCAAAGTGCGTGTTCAGAAACAGCTACTATGGAACTATAAACTCCAACAATATTTATCAAGATGAAGAAACTACAGAAAAACTATGTAACTATACGACATGTAACTATGGAAACAAGTGGTTTCATGGAAACTATGGAAATCTCCTTTGTAACTATGGAACTATTCACATGAACTAAACTACACTGTGATTTTAAACTAATCTGAGGTGTTTTATGAGAGACACTATAACCACTGTAGAATATACATATTTATACAAATAATACCTTCATTGATATTTTAAGTGAATTTCCATAAGGTTGAATATCTTTGTGTAAAGGTTGAATATCTTGTCAGATTATTGTTAGAAATATAATCACTGTGTTACGATTATCATGATTATTATGCATTAATTAATTAATTTAAACACTATGAATGTGTAAAATCACATAGTCAAAATATGATTATATGACTAATTAATAATTATATACACAAATATTTGAAATATCTACATGTTTAATAATGTTGTATAATAATGTTTGAAAAAGTCATTAAAATTAAAAATCGATACCAAATGTTTAAGTTTATAATTTATATCTTATATCTTCTTTTATGAATGACATTTAAATTCCCACCCATTCAGTGTTACGTTAAGTTGACATCAACGTAATTTAACGAGTAACATTTTTGTTGGTATTTAGGAATCTTTGTGATGAAATAATTGTGGTGTTTAATACCAGGGTTAATGGTGACATCATCCCTAGTTGGATATAAACAGAGAATCAAACAGAGAGTAGTGAACAGCTGCAGCTGCATCACATGACTCCTGTTTCTTTGCTGTTGTTTCCAGATCCTCTGAAACAACACAGTGACCTGCAGTCTATTTATTTATTTATTTTATTTATTTATTTATTTCTAAACACAAACCAGAACAATGAAACCCTGGTGTCTCGTTTTGCAAAGCATCCAGTATAAAAATGAAACCATGGGGTGACTCATCTTTGAAGGAAGCGGCGTCTGAACATTATTTTACTCCATTGTGTGAATATCACAGCGATTTCCCGCTGTAACAAGCCGTTATGCATCAAACGCTCATCAAACGCAGAATGGACTTGGTGATTAAATCATGTATAATGCATGTGCACCGCACTGACATCCCATAATGAGCAGAGAGGCGCAGTTCTCCATGGAGATGAGGCTGGAGTTCAACCAGTGAGGTTGCCGTGGTAATGAACAAGTATCCAGATTGATGACCAGTTTAGATCAGTTTAGATCAGTTTAGACCAGTTTAGACCGGTTTAGACCGGTTTAGACCAGTTTAGACTGGTTTAGACTGGTTTAGACCGGTTTAGACCGGTTTAGACTAGTTTAGACTGGTTTAGACCGGTTTAGACCAGTTTAGACCGGTTTAGACCGGTTTAGACCGGTTTAGACCGGTTTAGACCAGTTTAGACCAGTTTAGACCGGTTTAGACCGGTTTAGACCAGTTTAGACCGGTTTAGACCAGTTTAGACCGGTTTAGACCGGTTTAGACCAGTTTAGACCGGTTTAGACCAGTTTAGACCAGTTTAGATCAGTTTAGACCAGTTTAGACCGGTTTAGACCAGTTTAGATCAGTTTAGACCGGTTTAGACTGGTTTAGATCGGTTTAGACCGGTTTAGACCACATTAGACCGGTTTAGACCAGTTTAGACCAGTTTAGACCGGCCCCGCTAACCTTCATCCTACAGACTGATAAGACTCCGCAGAGGGGGGGTTATTTTATCTTACTTTCTATCTTACTGCTTTCTTAAAGGGACAGTTCAACATTTAGTCAAACTGGTCCATCACCATAACCCCTATAGTCATAGCAGTAGGTTCGTTACCTTTAATTGTCAGTGCAAGCTATTTTTAGAACGGTGGAGCAGAGCCGTGAGCTGCTCAGAGCTACGCTACGGAGGCTCATGGGATTTCTTGGTTTCCCTCATCAAACTCATCAAATACACAATCCAACAACTCCACAACGCTCTGGTGGACAAGTTGTGACCTGCACATTCACCACGCTATGAGATAATAACACAACGTTACCACACAGAGTTGTTTTAGAGGGAAACACAGAGACTGATGATGAACAACTGTCCCTGAAGGCAACGTGCATCAGAGGTTTTACATGCACCTGCATCTACCAGAGCGTCGTGGAGTTGTTGGATTGTGTGTTTGATGAGGGAAACCAAGAAATCCCATCATCTTGCTCTCTGCTCTGATTGGTCGTAGCGCTACCCCGTTGCGTGCAGAGGCAGTTTGACAGACAGCCTTCACCCCGCCCCCTGGATGGAGCCAAGGTCCACCGCTCGTTGCCAGACTAGACATTTTAATGACATAGTCTGACTCGTCAGGTTAGTGATACTGAAAAACCTCACAGCACCACGGCCGAGGGGTTTCCGGGGACGTAAAAGAGATTGAGGGCTCAGGCTGAAGCATCCTGTTGTTCAGAGTTTCTTGACTTGAGAAGTTGTGATTGTGGCCGTCGGTGGGTTGTGTACATGTGTGTCGAGCCGTCAGGGCCACCGTCGCACACATCCAGATTACAACCATCTGAGCACATGGCAACTCTTACAACAGGGCACACTGACTGAACCACAGATAAGATAATAAACCTTTATTGTCCCGGGGGAGATCTGTTGTCACGCATGAACGCCACACACACATACACACACACACACACACACACACACACACACACACACCACAGCAGCATCCGTGCTGCAGCTTGTTTACGGATGCTACAGCAGAAGGTACAAAACTTCTGCCAAAACAAGCTCCGTGTCCGCGTCCGGTCGGCAACAAAAAAGCATCCAAAGCTTCTTAAATGAAAGCATCCAAAACTTGTTTAGAGAAAAGGGGGAGGGGTTTGGGGGGGGGGGGAGGGGGCGTGCATGAGGTCACTACTGTAGTAAAATAAGAGGACTGGTCCAGTTGTCATGAAGGAGCTGGACTCAGACTCAGATCAGAACAAACTGTCGATGCCTTTTTAGCTCCACGTTGAAACAATTACTGATCTTTCTGCTCTTTATGACCAACCCTCATCCTGTCTTCTAGGCTTTTCTCTCTGCTCTGGCCTTTTGTTGGAAGCATTTACATTTTTCTTTTTCTTTTTTTTTTGCCAAGTAGTTGTGTAATTGCAAACAGACCAAAACTAATTTCAATTTTAAACGTCACATGGGTCTGAATTTATACAAATGACTTAGTATTTACTCCAGTTTTAGATGCAGGGATGCAACCAGCAAGCAGTAATCTGTCCGTTCACTGCACTGTCCGTCGTGCAAATGTGCTCCTGTAAGACCCTGTCAGGATCCCGGTTAAAGGGATAGTTCACCCAAAATTCAAATCTCACTCATTATCTACTCGCCCTCATGTTGAGATTTCTCCTGTGGGGGCTTCACCACCAGAGGGACATTACAGACCAGCAGGATGGAGGGATCTGGATGTTTGTTGGTGTGGTGTCCATTCACAACCATTATATGGACAAATCCTGCTGCGTGGACCCCCCGTAACTCAGAGAAGGAACGGAGGACTCTGAAAACTCTCACAGGTCTTAGTCCACATGAGGAGGAGATGATGAGGGAAAGTTGATTTTTGGGTGAACTATCCCTTTAACTATCCCACAAACACGACCAACAAAATTAGACTGCTCCAGAAAAAAAAAAGTACACACACACACACACATACACACACACACACACAGCAGACCAGGAGAGTAAGCAAGTGGGGGAAGGGAGCAAGAAAGAAAATGAGAGAGTGGAACAAGAGGCAACAGGAGGAGAGAGAGAGAGAGGTACAGAGGGATTGGACAGTAATCAGAAGATCAGAGAGAAGTAAACAAGCAGAGTGGAGTCTGTGGTAGAGAGACCATGGCTGCCTTAAAGGGATACGACCACATTTTTTTCATGTCTTGCTTCACTCCTGAGTCCATGACCAGCAGATAGACGCCATCCTTTCCACTGTGCGTGCAGTAACCATGGAGATAGAGCCGTATCACCTGTAATTAGCTTAGCTCAAACACTGGAAGTGTATGGGTAGTGTTAGCCTTAGCTTAGCTCAAACACTGGAAGTGTATGGGTAGTGTTAGCCTGCCTCCTCCTAAAGTAGCTAATTAGCTTAGCTAAAACACTGGAAGTCTATGGGTAGTGTTAGCCTTAGCTTAGCTCAAACACTGGAAGTGTATGGGTAGTGGTAGCCTTAGCTTAGCTCAAACACTGGAAGTGTATGGGTAGTGTTAGCCTTAGCTTAGCTCAAACACTGGAAGTGTATGGGTAGTGTTAGCCTGCCTCCTACCTGAGCTGAAATCAGCATCAGAAGCTGATTTCATTTTAGCTCTAAACTCTGTAAATATAGGGTGAATTCGCCTAATGTGGGACATTTTGTGAAATTCTGACTTTTGGTCTATATTGTGATATGAAGCAAACACTTCCAATCTACATCCTGTACCATTCTGAAATCCTTAGGTTGTGAACTAATGAAATCCAAAGAGAAAATTCTGATATCACACTCGTAAAAGAAATACCATACATATTTCATCTCTGATTGCAAATTTTTTTCCGACAATTTCTGTTCCCTAATGTGGGACAGTCATGCTCCTAATGTGGGACACTAAAAAGTCTGTTTAAAAGTCATTTTATTTTACATGACAAATGCTAGATTGCAAACCAGTGTTCAAAAATATCACTTATTGTCCTAGTTCTGCCTTGTCCTCTGTTAATATTATGGTTTCTACCAATTGTGTGATGGAGATGACCTTTAACCTTACGCCCTGGTCAACAACCATGGATGTATTATATTAAGGGTTAACAACAACAACAACAACAACCCCCATCCTCAGTGATCTCCCTATATTCAGTAGACCTAATGTCTCCCCTCATCCTGGCTTTTTTCCACTGGTTGAGTTCTCTTGTTTAATTCTTTTCCTTTCTTTTCCCATTTGTTCTTTCCCTGGTTTTGTCTGATTTCCTAATTATTCTTTTCAACTGTGATCTAAAACACATTCCTTTTAATTCAATGTGCTGTCCTTTGATTACTTCTAAACTCAAACAATTATCAAACATTATCAAAAAGACAAGATTTAGAAACAAGAAAAAAAAATCAGAGCCATTTACCCGTTTTACAGTATTATGGCCACTTCCAGTTATTAAATATGATTTTCTTTTGTTGTAAAATATCCAAAATAATGCATTAAAACAATAAAACCATGTAAACAACCATTGTTATTGTTTAACCCATTCAACTACATAGATTTACCTGAAAAAGCACTGTCCCACATAAGGAAGAAACACCTGTCCCACATTAGGATGGCATGTTTCCCAAAGTGGGACAGTAAAATTTTGACTAAAAATCAAAATATTGAGAATGGTTACACCATATTAAGATATATTTCAATGCATCAACATATTATGAACACATTTTGACAAAAAAATGCAATAATATTGTATTTTTAAATAAATTATGGCCTTAACATTAACTTTGTCCAAACCCTAAGTAACTAACATTTTGGTGGTCTTCACACAGGATGTCTCCGGTTTGAATGCTCTCCCTCCCAAACCTATGATTGGACATTTGAGATGTCATGTGATTTTGATAAGGCAATATCACAGCTTGTGTTAGCCCACATTTACATGAACTTTATTTTGCTATAGGAAGACCTACACCCACTTAAGCTTAAGTGTCCCACATTAGGCGAATTCACCCTATCACTTTATCAACATTTCAAACATGTTTAGGTGAGAAAGTATCCGTTTAGATCAGCAGTGTGTCGTTAATTTGTCTAAATACCAGCTGTTTACTATTTTGTTCAGACGAATTCAGCGCTACTCAAGCTAGCCGTTGTGACCAACGCACCTCTGGTTACTTTCACAAAATAAAACACCCGTTGCCCTTTACATACAGAAGTGCTTTTACTTTGAAACAGGAAGCTCTGAGACGAAGATCGGTCCGTTTAGAGTTGATGAAGAGTTTCTCTGATGACTTTAGGTGGAGGCAGGCTAACACTACCCATACACTTCCAGTGTTTGAGCTAAGCTAATTAGCTACTTTAGGTGGAGGCAGGCTAACACTACCCATACACTTCCAGTGTTTGAGCTAAGCTAATTAGCTACTTTAGGTGGAAGCAGGCTAACACTACCCATGCACTTCCAGTGTTTGAGCTAAGCTAATTAGCTACTTTAGGGGGAGGCAGGCTAACACTACCCATACACTTCCAGTGTTTGAGCTAAGCTAATTAGCTACTTTAGGTGGAGGCAGGCTAACACTAAACACTTCCAGTGTTTGAGCTAAGCTAATTAGCTACTTTAGGTGGAAGCAGGCTAACAAACACTGGAAGTGTTTGAGCTAAGCTAATTAGCTACTTTAGGTGGAGGCAGGCTAACACTACCCATACACTTCCAGTGTTTGAGCTAAGCTAATTAGCTACTTTAGGTGGAGGCAGGCTAACACTGGATACACTTCCAGTGTTTGAGCTAAGCTAATTAGCTACTTTAGGTGGAGGCAGGCTAACACTACACTTCCAGTGTTTGAGCTAAGCTAATTAGCTACTTTAGGTGGAGGCAGGCTAACACTACCCATACACTTCCAGTGTTTGAGCTAAGCTAATTAGCTACTTTAGGTGGAGGCAGGCTAACACTACCCATACACTTCCAGTGTTTGAGCTAAGCTAATTAGCTACTTTAGGTGGAGGCAGGCTAACACTACCCATACACTTCCAGTGTTTGAGCTAAGCTAAGGCTAACACTACCCATACACTTCCAGTGTTTGAGCTAAGCTAACTACAGGTGATACAGCTCTATCTCCATGGTTACTGCACGCACAGTTGAAAGGATGGTGTCTATCTGCTGGTCATGGACTCAGGAGTGAGGCAAGACACGAAGAAACATTTTTTTGGTGTATCCCTTTAAAGCAACGGCAAGAAAAAAGAAAAAGAAAGAAAAAAAAAACTGCCAGTGTGCACACGAGTGAGGAATCACAGTTAATCAAGTGCTTTTCATTACTGCCCTGCATTGTTATGAGGATAAAGAGGGTCGTCACCTCCGAAGCTGCAGCTGAGTTTCACTTTCTGAGGTAAATTCATTTTGCTCTAATGATGTGCACCGTCTTCCTCTGGGTTCCAGCTCCTCTTACTCATCCTTTCACTCTGGATGCCTCTCTCAGAACAATGCCATCAACATGCATTATTTATTGGAAAGTACGTTTGCGTTTTGAAAGTGCTGTATGTGCAGACGCGGCCGCGTGCGCGTGTGCATCTGGTTTGTGAGGGGAGGGTGTGTTCTGTGGGCACAGGTGTACGCCTGTGTGATTTCATCACTTTGCATGCAAATTTTAATGGAGGACGGCCACAGAGACGGGGGAGAGAGGATGGAAGACATAGGGAGGAGGGGGGTGGGGGGGGGGAGAAGGGGAAAAGTGGAGGAAATGGATAGAGTGAGAAAAGCAGAGGGAAGAGGAGAAAGATGGTGTGATGACAGAGCTGCAGGCATTGTGTTTGTACATGCATCTGCAGGCAAATTAATCACGAGATGCTCTCTTACTCCATTAAAATGCTAATGTAGGAAAATCTAGACATTTCCATATATTTGCAATACATCCCAGAGCCCAGAGAGTGTTGTCATGGTAAATGCGGGCCGGGAGCTGGATGCACAACTAATATGATGCCAAACCTGACCAAGATTAAGCCACGATTAAAAGCAACAATTTAAGGCGCAGACGGAGAAGACGGGGTCTGGGCTGCAGGAGATGAATCAAGAGGAGTTGTGGATGTTTGGGTTGTTGAGCTTCTTACTGTCAGCGAACACAGCACTTCCACTTCCCAGCCAAAGATTTATTATTTTACAGGCTAAATTTGTGTATTTGCATTTTTGTGGGCGTGGCACATCTGGAAACAAACATCTGTGCAACAACCAGGACTTTCACTCAAACCCCTGAGACAGATGGTGGGTTGTGTGTTTATGACAGACAAGTCTGATCAAACCACACTCTGCAAGTCTGAATGAATATCATTTGAATATATATTATATATCTATATTATATACTATAAGTTTTTACAGTTGTCATCTGACAGCATGATTCACTTCTTCTTTGTTACAGTATACACAATTTACAATTAGAAACATATGAAGGAGCTTCTCTTTGTGGGTTCCCTCCTTCTGTTTGTGCAACATGGGAACAGAACTGAGCTGTTAGAGATGTGATGGTCTTATGCAGAGTGAAGCTCAAATGCTGCGTCTAAAGAAGAGCTTCCTGATGTCTGGTTTCTGACTGCTCGCCTCCCTTCATGTAGAACACACAGGTATTTAGATATATTTAGATTCTAGATATACAGAATACAGATGTAGATATACAGTACATAGTTCCAGAGACTCAGATTGAATATATATAGTTCCTAACACATTGGATTGGATTAGGAATTCTTGATATATGGCCAAAAAAAGTGTTTTGAGGTCACAGTGACCTTCCAGAGATTCCCTGCAGGTGTTCCTGAGACGCCGCGTCCACATGACGTACAGACGTATTTATCTGTGGACAGACGGAGCAGCCGAGACAACAACACTGTCAACATGTGTTGTTGATGGGGTTCATTCATATTCAAGTCATGATGAAAAATGGGTCCAACAGCTACCAACATATGAGAATGTAAAGAGGATTCATCCTAACGCGGCGCTGCAGCAGAAACAGATCCCAGCTCAGCCGTCCTCGTGCAGCCGCACAAACACACAAACAGCTACACAAACAGCTACACTGACACCTGACCCGTCTCTACACCACGTCACAGAAAACCAGCTGTTCTAGTTCCTGCAGCATGCTGCTCATACCCGCTATATCTCCTGTTGCCCTTTCAAAATAAAGGCGTCACTGAAGAGAAACCCTGGATCTCTCAGGAAGGCTTTTATTTAAAGATCGACATCTGAAAAACTGCATCAGATGAGAAATCCAGAAAAAGTACAGAAAAGATCTTGAATATAACGAGTATATCTAGTTAGAGCAGCAGAGATGAGAGATTTTATTTGATGAGGAAAATACAGTATTATCAATTTAAAGGCATATTTCAACATTTGGGAAATTCACCTGTTGTAGTAATAATCCCTATAGATTCAGGTTTGTTACCTTTAATTGTCGGTGCAAGCTGTTTTGAGATTGGCGGGGCAGAGACGTGAGCTCTGCAAGGTATTTTGGCCTTTCCCTCATCAAACTCATCAAACTCATCAAACTCATCAAACACACAATCCAACAGCGGTCTGGTGGACGCCACAGGTCGTGACTCCAGCGCGTGCAGCGGCGGACCAGGTCTTACCTAGACTGGTGGGCTTGATGAGCTCGTCCAGCATGTCGTAGAAGGGCAGCCTTTGCAGCTTCACGTCTGGATGCACCGGGTGCAGCGTGGCCGAGGCGGGCAGGTGGTGCGTCAGCGCCGTCAGCTCGTGTTTCCCGGGGCCGAGCAGCGAGAGGGGCAGCAAGGCGGCGGGCGACGGGGCTCCGCCGTGACCCGCGTGACCCTCGTACGCCAGCTGCGTGAGGCCGGCGGGCAGCGCGGCGCCCCCTCCCCCCACCACGCCGGCCGTGGCCGGGTGGTGCGGGCCGGACAGGGCCAGCTCTGAGTGGGAGACCATCTTGGCGGGAAAGCGTCGTCGGTACAGCTCTTTGATCTTCATGTGCACGGCGGGGCTGCAGCCGGCCTTCAGCAGGTGCAGCGCCTTCGTCAGCAGCTCGTGTTTGCGTCCGTGCTTGTTGCGCCCGGCGTAGCCCAGCAGCACCTGCAGCTCCGACACCCGCAGGCTCATCACCATCTGCTGTGGTGGGAGAAGGAGGGGGGGGGGGGGGTGACAGGGATTAGAAATCATGTCTGGTCCACTCTGACATCATCGTCACATCAAAACTGTTTCAACACAACACTGTGTCCAGATGGAGACAAACGTCTTTCTGTCTCTGCACTCGGAGAAAAAAACAACCCTAACCCTGGGGGGGGGGGGGCTCTTTGAGTTCTATTAAAGGGATATTTCAACATGTTGCCTATTGCCATAATAAACATGGAAATCCCATGAGCCTCCGCTGCGTAGCTCTGAGCAGCTCACGGCTCTGCCCCGCTGATCTCAAAACAGCTTGCACCAACAATTAAAGGTAATGAACCTACTGCTGAGACTATAGGGATTATGGCAATAGGCGAATTATCCCTTTAACAGCTCACATCAACACAGACATTTTGACCGGCCACCGTATGGAGGAGCTGCAGCAAAAGCTTGGGATAAAAACACAGACTTTAGGTTCAGAGCAGGAAGCTCCTCATCACACCAGACCAACGGTCCAGTATCACTCAGCAGCTGTAACTTAAAGGGATAGTTCACCCACAATTCAAACTGTTCCTCCGTCAGGAAGAGCAGTGAACTGAGACACTGGGAGCTTCTGCTACAAAGATGAAAATATAGACTTATGTAATGTATTTATAGAGGGACATCACAGACCAGCAGCATGGAGGGATGTGGATGTTGGTTGGTCTGTCTTTTGTGCATACTGGGGCTGTTTGACTACTGCACGGCATGTGCAGTAGTCCTATCATAGGATTCAGCTGCTTGCTCCTAGGGACCCCCCCCCCCCTCGGTGTTGAAGCTCGACTCCCTCATTCATTCTCATCTCCAACGCGCCCCAAAAAACTAAACAAAACCAGAAGCCTGAGGCCGGTCCCAAGTCCTTTGTTGTGGTGTTTTCAGCCACCTGCGCGTCCGGTGGCGTGGCGTTGTTCATGCCGCCACCACCCCCCCCCTCCATTCACACACACACACCGTCAGGCACACACTCTGAAAATCAGCACCAAGCAAGAGGCAGAAACAGGAAAGATTTAGTCCCCAGAGGAATTAACATCCAATATGTACATGGATGTATTGCTTTTTTTTTTTTTAAATATCGCGACCTATATTGCTGAAAATAAATCACAATGTCAGTTTTTTCCAATATGGAGCAGCCTTAGTGCACACTGATAAGTTCTGTGTAACTGCAGCGTCCACCCACAGGTTTCCTCTCCCATAATGCAGCTCAGCATCGTTTGGTCTCCGGGGATCTGCATCCATTGACATTTAAAATGCCTGTTGTATGCAGTTCCTGTGGCCGGGCCCATGCAGCCACATGCAGTTCCTGTGACCGGGCCCATGCAGCCACATGCAGTTCCTGTGACCGGGCCCATGCAGCCACATGCAGTTCCTGTGACCAGGCCCATGCAGCCACATGCAGTTCCTGTGACCAGGCCCATGCAGCCATATGCAGTTCCTGTGACCAGGCCCATGCAGCCATATGCAGGTCCTGTGACCGGGCCCATGCAGCCACATGCAGTTCCTGTGACCGGGCCCATGCAGCCATATGCAGGTCCTGTGACCAGGCCCATGCAGCCATATGCAGGTCCTGTGACCGGGCCCATGCAGCCATATGCAGGTCCTGTGACCGGGCCCATGCAGCCACATGCAGTTCCTGTGACCGGGCCCATGCAGCCATATGCAGGTCCTGTGACCAGGCCCATGCAGCCACATGCAGTTCCTGTGACCAGGCCCATGCAGCCATATGCAGTTCCTGTGACCGGGCCCATGCAGCCACATGCAGTTCCTGTGACCGGGCCCATGCAGCCACATGCAGTTCCTGTGACCGGGCCCATGCAGCCACATGCAGTTCCTGTGACCGGGCCCATGCAGCCACATGCAGTTCCTGTGACCGGGCCCATGCAGCCTGGTACAGCTACAACACACCCAACACAAACAGTAAAGGTTATGAAGGATTATCTGAGTCCATCATCTGGGCCTGAAGCAGCCCTTACCTCACTCATCAGCTTCACCCTGACTTGATCCTCTCTGCAGGAGCAGCTACTGGTGGGTCAGTGGAGACTCAGCTGCAGCCTGGTTTACGGCTCAACACCTCGTCCTCACCATCAACAGTTAGAAACAACCAGAACGACACCAAAGCTTTGTTGTTGTGGTGTTACAGGTGACTGCTCCACCCGCTGCATTATCACTGGTGATGTATTAACAGCAGCCTGGAAAGGAAGCGAAACCCCGCGTGTTGCCGTTTACTGTAAGACCTGTTCCACTTCTGCACCTCCAGCTTTCAGTGGCTGCGAGCTGCAAGCCGCGGGCCGCGGGCGCAGCGACGAGGCTGAGCTTTAAATAACAGCTCGACGGTTGAAGCAGCGTTTACTCTTCTACCTGTGGACTCAGATAACACTCTGTGTCTTTGACATCTCTTCTTATAACATGGTACGTTGGCATAACTGGTTGTGGATATCTGGTTAGCAACAGGAACAGTTAAAGGGAAATTCACCTTTTGCCATAATCCCTATAGTCTTGGTGCAAAGTGTTTTTAGATCAGCGGGGCAGAGACGTGAGCTCTGCACAGCGCGCTGTATTTCTGCCTTTCCCTCGTCAAACTCATCAAATACACAATCCAACAACTCCACAACGCTCTGGTGGACAAGTTGTGACCTGCACATTCACCACGCTATGAGATAATAACACAACGTTACCACACAGAGTTGTTTTAGAGGGAAATACACTCCAGACACGGCTGCTCGGCCGAATGATTTCAAAAGCTCAAGTAGTTACGAGTATTTGCTTCAAGAGCGTTGTGGAGTTGTTGGATTGTGTATTTAGTTTGATGAGGGAAACGCAGAAATACCACGCGCCTCTGTAGCGTTCACTGAGCAGCTCACGTCTCTGCCCTGCTGATCTCTAAACAGCTTGCACCGACAATTAAAGGTAATGAACCTACTCCTAAAACTATAGGGATTATGGCGATGGGCGAATTTGCCAAAATGTTGAACTGTCCCTTTAAAGGAACTTTAAATGTTTGATAGTTTGTGTTTGGCCTCCGTCTCTGGTGCAGAACCAGTGGTTTTACATCAAGCAGATCTGAGCGAGTCGGAGACGTGTTGACAGGAGGAACTAACCAACAACAGACACAACGGTCAGAAACGTTACGACTTCCAACTGTCACAACTTCATGTTTCTGTCTCTGAACTGTTGCAGCTGCACACACACCGTTTATGGGATGTTTGGTTCCTGCTCCTGCATGTAAAGGACTATTTTAGCCGGTCTGGGCTCGGCCCAAGCTTCACGCTGCCCGGCGTGACGGAGCGGCGGCGGCTGTTTACACACCACACACTGCATCTTGTGTACAGCTGCCACACACACACACACACAGAGCTGAGCTTCCAACACCACAGGGGACATTACACTGGTTTACATTTGCTGGAGAATATGCTGCATTCACACAGACCCCCCCCCCCCCGTGTCCAGCTCCTTTACTTCCTGTCTTACATTATTGAACCAACTGATTAATCCAGGTGTGTGTGACCATCGCTGTGAGGTCACACACACCTGGATTAATCAGTTGGTCCAATAATGCAGTGGTTCTTCTACATTTGGTCCAATGAGGGTCCGTGGTCTAGTTTGTGTCAGTTTAGTGTCTTTGATGTAGAAAAGGTTGAGAACCACTGATGTAGTGATGTATATAATGTAAGACAGGAAATAAAGGAACTGTCTGAAGTTCAGGAAGAAGTGGAGCTGGGCTTAAAGCCTGTTTCTTCTTTACACACGTGCGCTGCGACAGCTGATCGCGCCACATCCACTGTGCTCTGTCTCAGCCGCTCAGATCGCTGCAGAACTGTTTTAATACAAAGTGCAGCCAAACACCAGATCATGCTCCTCTATGTCTGACCTTCCTCCACGAGGCTGCTGCTCACACTGTCAGTCCTCCTGTGCAGCTTTCTGCTGTGAGATCTGACTGAAGGCACGTGGAAGTCTGCGTGAGTCGACCACGTAAGGAGATGATTTAAAACTAATGGGTCAAAGTTGTTTTTATGGGTTAACGGTTAAATACGAGGACAGATTTACGTCTTGAGAAGCCAGAACGCAGCAGGGCGGTTGGTGGTGATAACACAACTCTGGAAAGTTCAGACGACCGTTGAGACAATCTTGTGGTGAGCAGCAGAAACGCCGCGTTCATCACTCGCACGTGATTGGCCAACACGACGACCTGTGGGATGGTGACCCAACGCAGCGCTGTGGATGACCCCACTGGATTGATCCACAGCGCACTTCTCCTATTCACACAAGTGTGTGTGTGGGGGGGGGGTTATTCACACACACACTGTTTGCTCACAGACTCACACACGTAGCTTAGCATTAACCCTTCTGTCCCCAGAGGGACGTCGAGTCCCCCCAGTGTGACTGTGTAAACACATTAATGTCTCCAACGTGAGCAGTGCACGCACACAGACACACACACACACACGCACACACAGGTATTAACAAGTGTATCAGCAGCAGCAGCATCATCATCATCATCAGCCTCCATCAGCGCTGGCAGCAGCAGTAGCAGCAGCAGCATCAGCCTCCATCAGCGCTGGCAGCAGCTGTCCGTCTATGGATTTCTAACTGAATAATCATCTAGATAATTCAATATTTTTCTTTTTAGTTTCCCTCCAGTCGGACGGAGCCGAGTGTGGAATAACACACACACGTTTGTGTGGCTATCTTTGTGAGGACAGTCACTGATGTGATGTATTCCCTCCTCCCTCACCCTCATAGAACCTTAAAGGTTGGAGTTGGACAAGCCTGACCTCAACCACCTCCTCTTAACCTAATTATAATATTAACCTGGTTATTAAAGTCTTAACCCTCAACCAGCACCTGGTCCTCACAGGTACAGCTGTACACACACACACACACACACACACACACACACACACACACACACACACACACACAGTGTGTAGTGGTCAGGCTTGGGGAGTAACGGAATACACGTAACGGCGTTATGTAATCAGGATACAAAAAAAAGGTAACTGTATTCCGTTACAGTTACAAAAAAAAAACCTGTAATCAGATTACAGATACATTTGACAAAAACGGAGATTACTTATCTGATTACTTCACATTTTTAAAATCAACCACGGGCTGTAGAGCGGCCGTAGAAGCCTCTCTCCGTCTAGTTTTATTTCAGAGGTGATCAGTGATCAGACGGAGCTCCTCCTCTTCTGCCCGCACGGTGTATGTGGCTGAGGCTACGCACACTACGCTGCCTCATTACGTAACTCTACTGAGTGTGAGCGGCTGCGGCACATACGTTTACGTTGCTTTCGTGAATCGTCCAGCAGTTTAGCGGCTAATTCAACAGCAGTGATGGATAACTGTACCGGAGAACAACTTCATGAGCTTCATCTGAGGAATAAACGGCAGCTTTTACCTGACGAGACCGACGCCGGAGCCACGGTAGCACGGTCAGCTAACAGCTAGCAGCTTTTACCGGGATCATCCCTATGTTCCCCGGGTCCTATGTTCCCCAGGTCCTATGTTCCCCACTTTGTATGGGACAGGGGAACATAGAACCCTTATTCTAAAAAAAGGTCCTATGTTCCCCACTGCTACTGGGGAACATAGGACCTTTTTTCAGAAAAAGGGTCCTATGTTCCCCAGTATGTATTGCGACCGGGGAACATAGGACCCATTTTCAAAAAGAGGACCTGGGGAACATAGGACCTGGGGAACATAGGTACGCTCCCCTTTTACCTACTTTCTCTCTCCCCCTCTTTCTTACACACGCACGCGCACACGCACACACACACACACACATACGCTGCGCAGCATGTCTGTCACTGTTGTAAACCTCTTAATAATAGCTTGTTGAGTACAGTTCACATTACTGTTGCTTCGGTTTGAGTGTGGATTAATATCAGGATGAGTTGGGTTTTAATAACAGCTGATCTGTGTAGGCTACTACACGGCGTGGATTGTGATGAGAAGGTGTTGCACAAATTTTAAGACTTAGCTTATCTGTGCAAAGTGTGTGACTTTCTTGCGTGATAAACTGTGATAAGCTACCCTCCCCTCCATTGTGTTTTATTTTGAAAATTACCGGATGCTCGGAGCGTTTCATTTCCTGTTTCCAGAGTGATCTAGTCTATGGCATGGATGTATATTAACGGTCTATGGTGTATAATACATCTATGGTCATCGTGAATTGAAGCGTGATGGCTGCGTGACTTAATTTGCATATGTTTGGTATTAAAGTAATCCAAAAGTAACTAAAAGTAATCAGTTACATTACTTTAATTTTGGGGTATTTAGAATACGTTACTGATTACATTTTTTAACAGGTAATTTGTAATTGTACTGGAATACATTTTTAAAGTAACCCTCCCAACCCTGGTAGTGGTCTGGCCGAGGAACTCTCCTGCGACATCAATGACCAGTTCCATGAAATATGCATGTGAAGAGAAGTGGGAGGAGGGGGTGTGAAAAAAAATGATGACACCGGCTGCCCACTTCTCTCTCTCATGCACACACACACACACACACACACACATGCATGCACACATGCACACGCACACACGCACATGCACGCATATCCCTCACCCCCGCCCACTCTCTCTGCTGCAAAGCAAACACTCACAAAAGAGAGATAAATGCACACAAGCACAAACACTGGCTCACATAAACCTGGCACACACACACACACACACAGACACACACACACACACGCACACACACACACTCCTCCACCATACTGCGGATGTGTAACATTCCTCTGGCTTCACACACACAAAAAAAGAGGGAAAACAAACAGCAGAGAGAAAACA
>CM064900.1:36495149-36514026 GCA_030347415.2 Decapterus maruadsi
GAGAAATGCCTGTGTGTGAGCCTCTGCGTCTTTTACACTGTAAAATGTAATTTGTGGCTTGTGAAGGGTCATCAGAGAGTCTGTAGAAGGGTTAACTTCACTAAGACACAGGCACGTGCACACATAGGGCCCTATGGGTGCTTGAGCCCCTGCCCTTTTTTGCCTCGTCTTAAAAAGTGCCCTCTGCCTGTGTGTGTGTGTGTTTTTTGTTTTGTTTTTTTAACAACATTAATAAATTCCTGTCAGAGATGTAAGTAAAAAAAAAACAGCGGTACAAAACCTCCACGTTTTCTTGTAATACCGGGTTGTTTGAGCCTGCCGCTTCCGCCAGAGAGAGAGAGAGGGCGAGTGAGTACGCCGGGTTCACACCGGACGCCGAAGCGCCGCGAATAGCCACAGAGCGGAGTCCGCTTCCATTCGGCGCCCTCGTTAACCGGTGTTGTAGTTCAGACTAGACGCGGAGCGTCGCGGTCCACTGCGGTCGGCTCGCGCCGTGAAGCGCCAGTTTCGGCGTCTGCTCTATTTTGTGCGCGAGCCGCGGCCGACCGCGTCAATTCCATGGATGTATTATATTAAGGTCAATTCTGGCAGGAAGTCACACCAAGAAACACGAGAGAATCCGGTCAATTTTCAAAATAAAAGCGATTTTCAAAATAAAATACCGCGATTGACAAATACTAGAGCCCAAAGTGCACGTTTCTGTTTGTTAATCTAAACCGAGCGGGAGAGAGGAACACACACACACCTACACACATACACGTAGGCAACACACATACACAGCTGCGGGGCGGAAGCGCTAGACCGCCGCCGAAAAATCGGCGTCTGGTGTGAACGGGAGGGACGCGGCTCGCGCACGATTTTCGCGGCCGCTCCGCTTCGCAGCGCTTCGGCGTCCAGTGTGAGAGGAGAGAGAGCCAACTGCGCCCCATGGATAGGAGACGTGACAGTGGAGCAACTTGAACCTGTTATGGTCTAGTCGCAGTCCACTTATTCAGCATTTAATATGGGTAATATTTCAGAAAAACGCTGTATTATTCTATTATTCAATGTGTCAGCTTCTGTTTTTGCCGGACGTCGGAGCACGGCGCATCAATTGAGCACGGCACATCAATTCCGCACAGAGCAGAGCAGATCGTGCGAGACAGGAAGTAGTGTAGAAAATACAAAATAAAACACCGGGTTAATTTTCAAAATAATATGCACTGTGTTTACGGCGGATCACATTTCTCTCACAGTAGAGGTTTAGATATAAAGTTTATGTCTTCCAAGCCTATGATAATGTGAATTAACTCATTATGACAATAATTTATTGACACAAAAGAAATGGCAATCACTTTTACCTACAAAGGACACACAGCTAAGTAGTTAGCTTCCTATTAGCAAATTAAATTTTACATTAATTTCCATATTGTGTAAAGGACCAAAAAAAATGTTCTGCCCTTTTCCGACTTTGAGCCCCTGCCCCTCTATAATCATGTGCACGTCCCTGCTAAGACATGTATGTATTTCTAATTAACAGCCTATGGAAATAAATGAAGCTCAATTCACTTCAATGAATTCAATTAAACTGAGGAAGAGACGAGAGAAACTGCTTTTACTGCTTCTCTCTCTAACTTTCAGCCACGGACTTTATTTTCAAAGAGGGAATTTTTTAAGGTACGTTTTTGAGGAAGTCTGGTCCGTTATCTGCTCTTCAACCGCAGGAGTCGAGTTCCCCCCCCCACCCCCCCCCTCCTGCTGATGTAGTACTTCCTGCTGCCCCGGGCAACATCCAGGTGGAGTTTGCACTTCTGGATTTTGCTGATTAATGAAGCACAAGAACTAGAACGAGGACTTTACTGGGTTTTATAGTTTAATTCTATCAGCCCTGCTGCTCCTCGTCGCTACATTCAGTCTCTCTTCTTCTGAACGTATGAGTAACAAAGATAAACTGGAGTTCATCTGTGTGACTGTGAAGAGGAACTGACATGGAGCAGGTCAGGTTCACCGCCTTCTTTGTGCCACATTTTTTTTTGCACCTGACTTTTTTTTTTCTTCTCGTGCCGGATTTTTTTTTTTTTTTTTTTTTGCCAGACTTTTTTTTTCTTGTGCCGGACTTTTATTTATTTATTTTTTTAGCAGACTTCTTTTTTTCCTTGTGCCGGATTTTTTTTTTCTACCTGACTTTTGGCTGGCCCTAATACTCCTTCGCACTGATTTCTTTTTTTTCTCTGCCTGACTTTTTTTTTTCTCCGCCTGACTTTTTTTTTTTTCTCCGCCTGACTTTTTTTTCTTTGTGCCAGATTTTTTTTTGCCCCTGACATTTTTTTTCTTCTTGTGCTGGATTTTTTTTTTTTTTTTTTGTCTGACTTTTTTTTTCTTGTGCCAGATTTTTTTTTGCCCCTGACTTTTTTTTTCTTCTTGTGCTGGATTTTTTTTTTTTTTTTTTTTTTCTGACTTTTTTTTTCTTGTGCCAGACTTTTTTTTTGGCAGACTTTTTTTTTTCCTTGTGAAGGTTTTTTTTTTTGCCAGACTTTTATTTTTTTCTTGTGCTGGTTTTTTTTTTTTTTTTTTTTTTCTAACTTTTTTTTTCTTCTTGTGCCGGATTTTTTTTTTTTTTTTTTTGCCTGACTTTTTTTTTCTTGTGCCGGACTTTTTTTTAATTTTTTTTATTTTTTTCTACCTGACTTTTGGCTGGCCCTAATACTCCTTTGACTTTTTTTTTTTTTCTCCGCCTGACTTTTTTTTTCTCCGCCTGACTTTTTTTTTTGTGCCGGAATTTTTTTTTTTTTTTTTTTTTGCCTGACTTTTTTTTTCTTGTGCCGGACTTTTTTTTTTTGGCAGACTTTTTTTTTTCCTTGTGAAGGATTTTTTTTTTTTTTGCCAGACTTTTATTTTTTTCTTGTGCAGGATTTTTTTTTAATTTTTTTTTTTCTACCCGACTTTTGGCTGGCCCTAATACTCCTTCGCACTGATTTTTTTTTTCTCCACCTGACTTTTTTTTCTCCCCCTGACTTTTTTCTATGGAAGCCCGTTTCCGCCACTTGAGAAAAAAAAATATGAGATCCTAAGTCATAATTATGAGATAGCTAAGTCGAAATTATGAGATACTAAGTCGAAATTATGAGATACTAAGTCAAAATTATGAGATACTAACTCGAAATAATGAGATACTAAGTCGAAATTATGAGATAGCTAAGTCAAAATTATGAGATACTAAGTCGAAATTATGAGATAGCTAAGTCAAAATTATGAGATACTAAGTCGAAATTATGAGATAGCTAAGTCAAAATAATGAGATACTAAGGCCCAATCCCATTTCTCTTTTATACCCCTACCCCTACCCCTACCCCTTGCCCCTCGCCCCTTGAAACGGAGCTACAAGGGGTAGGGGTAGAAAATCAACCCCTATGAATTGGGATACCCCTTCAACAATCACATACGTCATCACGTAGTCTTCACTGGCTTTACGTAAGCTGATGCGCCGAGCTTTTGCCAGAAATCAAATAGCCTTGTACCATATAACTTAATAAATATAAGACAGAACTTAATGCAGGCTGATCGGTTCATTGTAAAACATTAATTTATTGATGTAAATGTGGTGATTTCCGTGTACAGAACCCAGACGCAGCGGATGTCTGATACCTACACACATGAAGCTCTTTTCATTCAAAATAATAATGCTCCAGTCAGAATTGTTAAGTTTCATTAATGAGACTAATATTTAAATGCTAAAAATAATTTAACCAGCCGGTGGTAAACCTCTAAAAACCTGCGGGTATGTTAATTAGCGACCGTCTTTTCTCCCAGGACGAGGACGTAATGTAGCCGGCAGACCGGCGCTGAAGACCGGCTGCTGCCTCGGTGAGGAGCCGCTCCTCCTGGAGCTTCGCTTCTCCGAAAAAAAAACGTCGGCGCGAACGAACTTCTAACCAGCCGTCATTTGGACAAACTAACCGCACATTTGGGACCTAAACAGCTACTTTCTCGCATGAAAATGTTTTAAAATGACATAATAACAGCGCTGCAGTGAGAAATAAATCAGCTTTTTGTTTTACAGCCACCGCTGCCGGTTGCCGCCAGATGCATTCTGGGAAACTTTTCATACCCCTCCGTTTGGAGTGTGCCTCTGAAAAATCTCCGTTTGGAGGGGTATATAGCCCTACCCCTTTCCCCTACCCCTCCGTCCTAACGGGAATTGGGACACCCCTACCCCTACACGTGAACGCGCAAAACGGAGGGGTAGGGGTGAGGCGTAGGGCCAAGGGGTGAAATGGGATTCAGCCTAAGTCGAAATTATGAGATAGCTAAGTCAAAATTATGAGATACTAAGTCGAAATTATGAGATACTAAGTCGAAATTATGAGATAGCTAAGTCAAAATAATGAGATACTAAGTCGAAATTATGAGATACTAAGTCAAAATAATGAGATACTAAGTCGAAATTATGAGATGCTAAGTCAAAATAATGAGATACTAAGTCGAAATTATGAGATACTAAGTCAAAATAATGAGATACTAAGTCGAAATTATGAGATAGCTAAGTCAAAATTATGAGATACTAAGTCGAAATTATGAGATACTAAGTCGAAATTATGAGATAGCTAAGTCAAAATAATGAGATACTAAGTCAAAATTATGAGATAGCTAAGTCAAAATTATGAGATACTAAGTCGAAATTATGAGATACTAAGTCGAAATTATGAGATAGCTAAGTCAAAATTATGAGATACTAAGTCGAAATTATGAGATAGCTAAGTCAAAATTATGAGATACTAAGTCATAATTATGAGATAGCTAAGTCAAAATAATGAGATACTAAGTCGAAATTATGAGATAGCTAAGTCAAAATTATGAGATAAATCAAAACAAGTTTGCTATGTTACGTATGGGGTTTGTTTAGGTCCAGCTGAAGGCTCCTGTCATAAGTGGCCTAAGTGTTAATAAATCATCAGTGGATCATGTCCTGATTATAGACTGTAAAAGGTCCTGATGCTTTTTTGTCAGTAGGTGGCGGTAGCAGTGCTAACAAAGACGGTTTATTGGTGCTAACAGAAGTGCTAAGTGTGCTTATGCTAACCTATGGTGCTAACCCTAAGCAGCCACTCGTCATCTCTCCGTTCAGAAGTTTGATCACAGGCTAAAGCCTGCCACACACATGAAGATGAAGACCAAAGACAAAAGCCGGTGTTGTGTGCGGTGGAGAAGCAGCGCCTGCTCACCGGGCTCTGCTCACCGGGCTCTGCTCACCGAGCTCTGCATGCTGCTAGCGGTGAGCGAGCCACTTCTCCACACAACACCGGCAATCCTACAGAGAGCCACGGTGCAGCCCTGGCTTTACATGAGGTTCACACAGACATAACACGGGAGATTTCCTGTTAGCCGTGAGCGAAGACGGTAGCGCTCGTAGCCGGCTACAGCCGCTAACAACAATAGCAACCATGTGTCATGTGACAGCGCCGCTTGAGCCACAGACACACACAGATGGGATCGTTGTAAAGGCTGAAGTGTCCCGATTTCATAAAAAAAACAAAACATACATCCCCTCTCATTGTCCAGTCAAGAAATAGACCTGAAAGTGTAGCTACAGCAATACGGATCTCTTTTCTGAGGGTCAAGATTCTGAAAAATCGTTATGTGTGTGGTGTGGCATTATGAAGATGACCACATATAAATTAGCCTATCGTAAACACAATAACAAGGCACACCTCCCAGTTTCTCCTTCATGTCCGCCTGTGTGAGTGTGAGTGTGTGTGTGCGCGCGTGTGTGGAATGAATGGACATCAGCGGTTTACGTACGAACGTAAGAATGTAGCGGTTGTGGCCGTTGATGTTATTCTGGTGTATCTGATGTGCCGTCTGTCTGTTTAACGTTACAGGTGAGACAAAGGGGAGATTTAATTACATATTTAAGTGGGAGATGCGGGATGTTTGTATGAGAATGAGTTGTGTGTGTATCCGAGTAGGCTGTGTATGAATGAGTGATCGTAATGGGGAAAGCAGCGAGTTATCGTAATGGGGAAAGTAGCGGCTCTTGAACAGCTGATGAAAAGTTTACATAGCAACCGTTGCTATGTCGCTACTGAGCGAATGTGAGAGTCCGTCTGTCTGTGTGCCCGTGTATTAAGTGTCAATGTACATTTCTGAGACTAGTAAAAGAAATAAGGTTCTTGTCTGTGTGAGTGTCAGTGTCCGTATCCGTGTCCGTGTCTGTGTGTAGACAGTCTGCGTCCGGGGTGTCTGTGCGTGTGTACGGGGCGAGTGCGATATAATGTAACGTAAGAATGTAGCGGTTGTGGCCGTTGATGTTATTCTGGTGTATCTGATGTGCCGTCTGTCTGTTTAACGTTACAGAATAAAGACCATAAAAGA
The DNA here is from genome assembly GCA_030347415.2 of Decapterus maruadsi. Classification (NCBI taxonomy): domain Eukaryota; kingdom Metazoa; phylum Chordata; class Actinopteri; order Carangiformes; family Carangidae; genus Decapterus; species Decapterus maruadsi. Next base: position 36,501,501 of record CM064900.1, read on the forward strand.
AACTGCATCTTCTTAATCCAAGAAGTGTAACATGTTGTGTTTGGAATATCGCAGCACACCACACACAATACGATCAATTTTTTTTAATGAAATCGGGACACTTCAGCCTTTACAACGATCCCATCTGTGTGTGTCTGTGTGTCTGTGGCTCAAGCGGCGCTGTCACATGACGCGCTGTGTCGTTTAAACATGGTTGCTATTGTTGTTAGCGGCTGTAGCCGGCTACGAGCGCTACCGTCTTCGCTCACGGCTAACAGGAAATCTCCCGTGTTATGTCTGTGTGAACCTCATGTAAAGCCAGGGCTGCACCGTGGCTCTCTGTAGGATTGCCGGTGTTGTGTGGAGAAGTGGCTCGCTCACCGCTAGCAGCATGCAGAGCTCGGTGAGCAGAGCCCGGTGAGCAGAGCCCGGTGAGCAGGCGCTGCTTCTCCACCGCACACAACACCGGCTTTTGTCTTTGGTCTTCATCTTCATGTGTGTGGCAGGCTTTAGCCTGTGATCAAACTTCTGAACGGAGAGATGACGAGTGGCTGCTTAGGGTTAGCACCATAGGTTAGCATAAGCACACTTAGCACTTCTGTTAGCACCAATAAACCGTCTTTGTTAGCACTGCTACCGCCACCTACTGACAAAAAAGCATCAGGACCTTTTACAGTCTATAATCAGGACATGATCCACTGATGATTTATTAACACTTAGGCCACTTATGACAGGAGCCTTCAGCTGGACCTAAACAAACCCCATACGTAACATAGCAAACTTGTTTTGATTTATCTCATAATTAGGGCACCGGCCATCGCCAGGGCACTCGACCCAACAGCTATGAAATAGCTGTAGGGACGAGTGCCCGGCGAAGCCGGGCACTATTGTTATTCTGTGGATTTTTTCTTCTTATTATTCTCCATCTTCCGGACGTTTTTCGGTTCGCTACTAGTCCTGCAACTCGAAGAGTTGCAGGACATATTATATATCAAAACGTGCGTCTTGATCGGGATCGGTGTGCTATTACTTTTTTCATCAGTCTACGAATTTTTCGCGACGTAAGTCGCGAAAAACTGCGAAAAATTTCCCATAGAGAATGCATGGGAGAAGGTCAAAAAATGAACAAATCATCGGATTTTTCATACTGCCAACTGTCGTCTACTGCTCAGGCATACTTTCACCTAGAGACTCCATTTAAACTTTAAATAGTAGACACAAGTCTTGTGTATTGGTGTATTACTCCACGTTTTGATAGGTTGAATAGTTTTTGATCAATCCCTGATCAATGACCATGATCATTTTTGGAGAAATTATGAGATTATAATGGGTGTGTATTGCACGGAATGTTCGTGCTAGAGTGCGTGATGTCATCAGCTAGAGTGGGGAGAGAGCCCAGAAAAACTCCTGATTCTTTCTCTTTCCACACTCCTCTTGGACACAATTTACACTGTAGACACATAATTTTTCACAGTTTTGTAGACAAACTTGTTGTGTCTCCCACAGTGTGTTCAAAATATCAGAGAGACTTACAGAATTTGAATTAGCAGCCTCTGAGTGCGGCCATGTCTGTCTCTTTGCCTCATTGACTCCAATACAAAAATTTTCTGAGAGGAGCAGAACGGACCGATGTTTTAAAACTGCCCGTGTCGCCAAAATATTTACTGTAGAAACACCAAATCGTACCAAAATTTTCAGGAAGGCCTTGGGGCATCGTTGATCCGTGTCTTGTTCTGATAGGAGCTACCGTTTTGTCAGAATAAGCCTAAATGCGAGACCAGTGCAGAGGCAGAAAATCAGTCTTTTTCTCGACGTTTCTGTCTGCCTCAGCCTGGGAGCCCCTATCGTCATGGGCAACCAGCTCAAGTTGTCATGGTAACCTCTGATCCTCAGGCCAGGGTCGTTAACTCCATAAACAATCCACCTGGAGCTCGTTAAGATGTTTGTAAACACAGACACACAGCTAAATCAGACTGATACAGGATGCAGCTCAGTCACACACACAGACTCTAGAACCAGCTTCATGTCATTACAGTTACACACACACACACACATTAAAAACACACAGGCAACATACAAATGCGCGCGCCAGCGCGCACTCCTCTCCCACACTCTAATATACACAGGTAACTTCCTGTGATTACAGTTAAAGACACACAAACACATCAAATGCGCGCGTAAGCGCGCACTCATCTCTCTCACTCTAACACAGGTAACTTCATGTGATTACAGCTCCTCCATATCAGTGCTTATAGAAAGATGATCATGTGTCTGATCAGCTCTGTCTTGACCTTAAGATCGTGGGTTTGATTCCCATGTTGACAGAGATGGTTAGAACGGCAGTAGCTCCCGGTGCCCTTTCAAAATTTCCCGAGAGGAAATTTTCTAGTTTTGACTTAGCTATCTCATAATTTCGACTTAGTATCTCATAATTTTGACTTAGCTATCTCATAATTATGACTTAGTATCTCATAATTTTGACTTAGCTATCTCATAATTTCGACTTAGTATCTCATAATTTTGACTTAGCTATCTCATAATTTCGACTTAGTATCTCATAATTTCGACTTAGTATCTCATAATTTTGACTTAGCTATCTCATAATTTTGACTTAGTATCTCATTATTTTGACTTAGCTATCTCATAATTTCGACTTAGTATCTCATAATTTCGACTTAGTATCTCATAATTTTGACTTAGCTATCTCATAATTTCGATTTAGTATCTCATTATTTTGACTTAGTATCTCATAATTTTGACTTAGTATCTCATAATTTCGACTTAGTATCTCATAATTTTGACTTAGCTATCTCATAATTTCGACTTAGTATCTCATTATTTTGACTTAGTATCTCATAATTTCGATTTAGTATCTCATTATTTTGACTTAGCTATCTCATAATTTCGACTTAGTATCTCATAATTTTGACTTAGCTATCTCATAATTTCGACTTAGTATCTCATTATTTTGACTTAGCTATCTCATAATTTCGACTTAGTATCTCATAATTTTGACTTAGCTATCTCATAATTTCGACTTAGTATCTCATAATTTTGACTTAGCTATCTCATAATTTCGACTTAGTATCTCATAATTTCGAGTTAGTATCTCATAATTTTGACTTAGTATCTCATAATTTTGACTTAGTATCTCATAATTTCGACTTAGCTATCTCATAATTATGACTTAGGATCTCATATTTTTTTTTCTCAAGTGGCGGAAACGGGCTTCCATATTTTTCTCTTTGTGCCGGATTTTTTTTTTTTTTTTTTGCCTGACTTTTTTTTTCTTGTGTCGGATTTTTTTTTCTACCTGACTTTTGGCTGGCCCTAATACTCCTTCGCACTGATTTTTTTCTTTTTTTCTCCGCCTGACTTTTTTTTTTTTGCACCTGCCTTTTTAATTTTTTTCTTCTTGTGCCGGAATTTTTTTTTTTCTACCTGACTTTTGGCTAATACTCCTTCGCAGACACAGCCTCCACCACACAGGACTAGAAGCCTATAGGTGTCGATTATTATACATTTATTATTATAAAAGTAGCTTCTTTTTTGGGGGCAAAAACTCCAGATTTAATAATTTTTAATTTCTCCTTTAATTAACTTTATTAATTATTAATATTATTAATAATTAATATTATTCTTCTGTTGCTGCTGCTGACCTGCAACCTCCAAACCTGGGTTGGATCTGTGTCACTACTGCATGTTAATCAATAACCAATATATCAGTAAACATTCAGATGTCTCTATGTTTCCACATGGCAACAGCTAAAACATGAAGATGCATGTTTTCCTCTGTCTTGTGGTCTAACGCGGAGCTTTTCAGAGAGGACGGCGGCGGTGGCGGCGGCGGCGTGCTGTGAGACTGTGTGTGGCGTGAAGTCAGGCGAGCTCTGTTTAACATGTCAACACAGCTGATCCCAGGCTGCACTTCTGCACCGTGATGCAGCCCCTCCTGGTGCCCACGCAGCTGTCCAACCATGAAACAGCAGCACAGGTGATCACAGGGAGGGGGGGGGGGGCGGTGGAGGATTAACAAACAGAGAGCAGCACCAACAGCCCCCCCCCCGACCCCCCTCCTCGGCTGATGGTGTCTGTGTGGTGGTGGAGGGAGTCCTGTGTTTCCGTGTGGACGAGGCTGCAGCCGACGGCTCCGTGTCATTCACCATTCACTGAAATAAAACTCCAACCTCATCTGGTGCAGGGTTCACCATGATCAAAGATAACTTTTTTTGACCTTCTGAATGTTTTCTTTCTTTTCTTTTCTTTCTTTCTTTTTTTTTGTTCAATGTTTCCTAAGATTTTTTTTTCCGAGAGCTGCAGAAACTCTTCAGATCCCTGTTAGTCTGGAGTGAGCAGGGTAATAATAGGCTGTGTCCAGAGCCGGTGAGAATGACGGCTGGAGGAATGAGATGATGGGGGATGGGGGGATGGAGGAAGGGGGGGGTTGGAGGATGGGGGGGTGGGGGGGTGGAGGATGGAGGATGGGGGAAGCGAGAGCAGCTGAGCCTCCAAACCAAATGAAATTCTCCACAGCTCCAGTGAAAACCCAGCAGGGAGGGGGAGGGAGGATGAGGGAAGATGGCAGGAGGTGGTGAGGCTGGGGGGGGGGGGAGGGAGGGAAGATGGGAGGAGGTGGTGAGGCTGGGGGGGGGGACACAGCTTAGATGGACATGTTATCAGAGAAATAAAGGCTCCTCAGTTCTGCACCGCTGGAACTGCAGTCAAACTTTTATAGAAATTAAACTCATGATTATCTGTCATACAATATATTTCATAGATAATAAAGTTTTTAACTATTAAACATTTTAAGTAGTTGTTAAGTGAAGCAGAAGCAACTGGAAGCTTCAGCTCTCTAAAGTGTAATTTCAGTTTTTTTTAATAAGATATTATCAACAACCTGTCGTTATGTTGTGGCCCAGTGGCTGCAGGGTCTCAGAGACCTCTGAGACCCAGGGCCCGTATTCCTAAAGGTTCTAAGAATCCTCTCAAAGAGCTTCTATCTTAACCTAAAAATTCCTAGCAAGGAATCTTAGCTTAGGAGTGATTCCAGGACACTCTCAGAGAACTCTGAGCAAGGAGTGGACAGAAACTCCTATCTTAGTGAGGAGGTGTGGTTGACCCCCGTTGCTAGGGATGAGTCATCATTTCAAACGCTGTGATTGGTTGATCCTGAAAAGTTAGATAAAGAGGTGGTGTTCAGCTCAGTTGGTAGAGCAGTCCTATCCTGCATGTCATTCCTCCTCTTTCTACCTCCAGTTTCCTGTCTCTCTCTCAATTGATCTGTCAATTTAAGGCCAAAAAGCCCAAAAAATATACTTTAAAAAAAGCTAGATAAAAAATATACTTTTGGTCATACTACTACAAAGTATGGACCCTCCAATCGATAATCATATATTCTAATGTTATCAGACTGTGTAATTGTAAAAAAAACAAAACAATTTTCACGTAAAAGAAAATATCTTTTAAATGAATAGTGAGCTATACTTTTAATTTATCGTACAAAATGTGTGAAAACTTGCGTAGTATTCACACAGTGAAACTTACATTTATTTTCTTATATTTATTGCCATGCTAGTAATTTTTGAACTTTCAACATTTCAACTCAATTTAACGAGGGTAAAATGGTTCAGCTTTCATCAATGTCTGTGATCGCTGACCGGCCGTTAAGAAGCAGTGTTGGTTGGCTTTGAAATCTACCACAAACCAGCAATGGAGAAGAAAAGAACAAGGAAACCCAAGTGGACGGAGGAACAGGAACAATCTGTAACGTTTCATTAATTCACTGTCGTCCAGTGTTTGGAGAATATCTCTCCTGCCTCTCCTGTCCACCATGTTGTCCTCTGCTTAGGGAACTCCTAAGCCACTAAAAGTCCTCTTCGCCGCTCTTAACAGATCCCACCTTAGGAGCTCTCTTAAGAGCTAGGATGCTTTAGGAATAGCTTTTATCTTTACTAGGAGCTACTCTTAACTTTTGGAGGAAATTCTAAGAAAACATCATGATTCTAAGAATTTTCTTAGAATTTGGCCACTAGGAGCAACTCTTTGCACTAAGAATCTTTAGGAATACGGGCCCAGGGTCTCAGACCTGGGTCTCAGACCTGGGTCTCAGAGGGTCTGAGAGACCCAGATCTCCCTGCCAGACTGTGGCCGCTGCATCAGTAACGACAGCGTGAGCTGCTTCCTGTGCTGCTGCCACAGAGAAGAAACCGTCAGAACAACTTCAGACTGATTTGTCTTTGCAGCTGGAGGAAAAAACTCATCTGACCACAGCAGCCAAAACCATCCAACTGCTGGCCCCGCCCCCTTCTACTGGGACCAGGTGGGGGTGAGGTTATGCAAAGTCAAAAGCTAGTTCCATCACTGGAAGACAACTGAGGGAACGGCTCATGTCAGGTCAGTGTGTGTTTGCCTCCTGCAGCAGCACAGACACAACATTTGATTTGATGTTTATTTATTTAGTTGATGCAGCTCCTCTGCTTCTGTTTCAGTGGCAGAGTTTCACGTCTGACTAAATGTCAGTAATGCAACACAAAAAACTCTCAGGACTTTTTTTTCCCAGGATGCTTGGAATAACACCTCCCACTCCTCCATTCTATTACAGTAATATGTTAAAAACAGAGCACTAAGCTAAAAATAGCAGCTTTCCATTCCTAAGTGTTATCAGGCTCCAGGAGACGGGACAGCGACGCTGCTCCGCTCAAACACACCTTCATACACAAAGATGTTGGAACATGCAAATTAACTCTTGCATGCATGCACTTCTCACGCTCACGTACATCAAAGAAGAAAAGAACCCAACTTCTACTGTCAACACACACCTGTTAGCGGCGCGGCGCTGCAGCAGCACGCAGCAGTCGGCTGCAGCAGCTCGCAGCTGGCAGCAGTCGGCTGCAGTCGGCTGCAGCAGCTCGCAGCAGCCGACTGCAGCAGCTGGCAGCAGCCGACTGCAGCAGCTCGCAGCAGCCGACTGCAGCAGCTTGCGGCTCGCAGCAGCCGACTGCAGCAGCTTGCGGCTCGCAGCAGCCGACTGCAGCAGCCGACTGCAGCAGCTGGCAGCAGCCGACTGCAGCGGCTCGCAGCAGCCGACTGCAGCAGCTGGCAGCAGTCGACTGCAGCAGCTGGCAGCAGCCGACTGCAGCAGCTCGCAGCTCGCAGCAGCTGACTGCAGCGGCTCGCAGCAGTCGACTGCAGCAGCCGACTGCAGCAGCTGGCAGCAGCCGACTGCAGCGGAGCCGTAATGAAAGGAAACAGGCCCGTGTGATGAGGAGGGACAGGTTGGGACTGGCCGGCTGCCCAGCCGCCCTCAATGGGCTGTTTTATCTGTCAGGAGAATCACTGGCCTCCACAAAAGCTGCAGAGTGGCTCTAGTTTCTGAGAAGGTCCTGCCGCTGCAGACTACACTACCTCTCACATCTGCCATCATTTACTTTCCAGAACTCCTCTTTTATTTCCCTTGTTATTCTAGGGCCGTCAAGATGTTTGATTATTTTCCTGCTGTCACTTCTCTGCTCTCTTTTTACACGTTTTTCTTCTTTTTAAAGCAGAGACTTTTATTGGCTTCTCGTATTTCTACATCACATGAACAGATTACAATACAATGGCTCAGCAAATACAGCTCACCACATCACACCCAGCGAGCACTTTAACTCCAACACCTGTGCACCTGCTTATTATCCAACCAGCCAATCACATGGCAGCAGTGCAATGTCAAAGGCTGCGTCTGACTTCAGAGTCCACTATGAGTTCTCTCTCTTCTAGTGCAATGACAGCATTACACCCTATAGAGGGGACACAGTCTCCCTCAATGCATCGTGACAAATAGTGCACAGTTTACAGCTCACTAGATGAGCAACCAATGTTGACTACGTGCTATAAACAAACAGACAAACTGAAATGTCCCATGTTGCATTGCGGCTCTTCAAATTATAATGGCCAAGTCTGAGGGGGAGGTTTGTAAAAACTCCTGGCTGTCATCATCGCTGCTGCTGCCAGTTTGGGTGAAATGCATTCTGGGATACTGGCTGTCTGCTTCACTGTGAACGCTGTGGCTGGACTCGAAACCGCACACTCTCCTGCTGCTACGCACTGATCCGGCCAAAATGCAGCATGCAGAATGCAAACAAAAGCTAAATCTGCAGGATGCAAAAAAATCCCGGATGTCGTTCTGATTCAGGAAATATCTCCAGTATCTGACCAGTCAACGTGGCGTTCTGTTCCCACAATGCAATGCACCCGGCGTAGAAGTTATCTGTCGTAACCAAAGCCGTCTTAAAACAACAACAACAACAACAAAGCTGTACGCCGTAACGATGTTATAAAGTTTAATTACTAAAATAAACCTTAATGCAGACTCTGTGATGTCACGGTCGCTATGGAGACCGGCTGCTGTCTCTGTGATGTCACGGTCGCTGCAGGGCTTCATTTCTCAGAAAAACCTCGGAGCAAACTTCTAAACAGCCGTCGTTTGGATGAACTGGCCGTAGATCTGGATCTAAACAGTTACTTTCTCACATGAAAAGAGATGAAAACGTAGTAGAGAACTGACGCTGACGCTGACGCTGACGCTGACGCTGACGCTGGACCAGCAGAGGAGAGAAGACCACGTCAGGTTCCTCTCCTGTTGGCCAGCAACAGAAACCTGAGGCCGCGGTGGGCACAGGCTCACAACGCTGGAACAACTCCCCAGGTCTGAAGAAGCTGGGTTTCTAATGAGGCCTGCAGATGGTCGGGTCCGGATCTGGAGTCCACAGGACAAATCCTTGGACCCGACCCGCTTTGTGTCAACATACCGCGCTCCTCCTGCTGCTGCTGGTGCTGGTGGTGGAGGGGGGGGGGGCAGCCTGGTCCCCTTATTCCCAGAGAATCTCATTTGAATGCCAGTGTATGTGGTGCTGCTGCCGCTGTGCATCACTCCATGGCTTCCAGCGTGATAACGCACCGTGTTGTGAAACATCTCCAGCTCCAGCTCCTCAGATCAGAGTTCAGGAGCCTGAACCCGGTTCCACACCTCAGGGATGTGACAGAGTGGAGGAGTCGCAGCAGCTGACACGTTACACAATCATGTCACGTCAGAAAAAATGGGAAAAATTCCATTTACAATTTCTCAAAGCACAAACCGATGCAATGAAATGTTATGGTTATGGTGTGTGCCACCAATGCACAACAACGCCGTATACGTGTTGCTCCAGGTTGCAACAGAGAAGTCAAACTTAAAGAACCTTAGAGAGCCAGAAGCAGCTGCAGCCTCTACTCACGTCAGCTGCACCTGCGCTTTTCTGGTGTCAAACATCTGAGTGAAAAAGCTCGGCCATTGATTGGTTGATTCCTCTTTGTCTTAAATGTCATCGCACGTAATCAGCTTTCAGATGTTCAAAGGGAATCGACCACAGACAAGTGCAAACTGCAGATTAACGTACATGCAGAGCTGCTACTGTATAGGCTCACTTCACCTCAACTGTGTCCACATGCAACCAGCAGAGACAGACAGCGTGCAGCGTGCAGCGTGCAGCGTGCAGCGTGCAGCGTGCAGCGTGCAGCGTGCAGCGTGCAGCTTGCAGCGTGCAGCGTGCAGCGTGCAGCGTGCAGCGTGCACGCCACGGATCTGGCACACACAGGGTTAGCATGAACAGTTCACACACACACACACAGACACACACACTCATCAGGACCCACGCACAACACGAGAGATCATTAACCTCACAGAGATCGCATGTGCTGGTCAGAGGCTGCTTTCTATGAGTGTGTGTGTGGAAAATCTCTACCGTTTAGTCCCATGAGCATCAAACGACGTGCACGCAACGACGTGCACGCAACGACACGTACACGTGCAAATAAACCTGTGAACAAGCTGAAAACAAGAGTCCTAGGATGAAGAGTGTTTAGGGTGATGATGATGATGATGATGATGAAGATGATCAGTTTGTGTTTACTACCATCCTTCCTTCCAGACCACAGCGGCCTGGTGCAGGTTTATCCTGCGTAGGAGACTCATTACGACTCATAACGGAGTCTCTGCAGCAGCGTCAGGATGTTTGACACCTGAAGAGACGCTGCGGCCGCGTGGAGCTGATGTTTCTAGGGTCAAACTGACCAAACATCTGCATTTGGCTCCACCCCCAGATGTTCATCTCTTCATCAGACTCTTCATCAGTCCTTCCTGTGTATATATATATATATATATATATTAGGGCTGCCCCAAAAAATTCGAAGCTTCGAAGCTTCGTTCGTTGGCCATGGTAATCGATCATGAAGTCCGTGATCGATTTTTTTTTTTTTTTTTTTTTTTGGAAGGTGCGGAGCGGGGGCGGCGGCAGCAGTTACCTTAGTGTAACCTAATATAAAATCTTTACCTAATATAAAATCTTTACACGTGAAAGCACTGTCACTGCTTAGGTGTGCAGATCTTACCTGATCCACCTCCCTCTCTCCCTCCCGTCCTGAGGAGGTTACTGGACTGTATTCTATGATTCTCCTCTTTTCATTTCTAACTGAACCGTTTCAGTGTTGCCGGTGCACGCCCGGTGTCTCCCCACTTTCTCTCCCATGCGCACGCTCGCACCCGATTCACATATCTACCGGTAAAAATAAATGTGATAGTAGGAAAACTGATCGCTCGTGAAACGGCCTGGATGCACTGCCTGTGAAACCGCAGCGCAGCTGGAGCAGAGGCAGGTTCTGATGGTGTCTTTACGTGAGCCGCGAGCTCCGTCTGTCAAGCTGGATAGACCAGTTGTACCAGACGGGAAGTCGGGCACAGAAAAGGAGAGAGAATCCGGTCAGTTTACAAAATAAAGTACCGGTAATTAACGGATGATTAATGCAGCTGTTGCCTGTCCGTATACTTGTCAGTTGCGTCTGCACATGAGACACACCGATACAGAGCTAGAGACAGACCTGTGGAGCCGCATTTGACCGGCGCGGAGAGAGCATGAGAAGCTGCTCCGTGCGACCGGCAGGCAAACAGCTGTTTCTGCAGCCAGTCCTTGCGCTACACACATTTGTTCATTTTAATTTTTATATTTTATATTCTAAATATTTAAGAAAAACACCAAAAACACAAAAGCAAACATTTAAAGCAAATTAGCCTATATTAAAAAATATGGACTTAAATTTTTTTTTCGGATGAACCCCCCCCCCCGCTCTGGCAGCCGGCAGCCGTCGAAGCTTCGATTTAAATCGAATGTACGGCCTCGAAGCTTCGATTGTCAAAACATGATAATCGGGTCAGCCCTAATATATATATGATGTAAATGACATTTAAATGTCAATGAGACTAAATTCAACTCCTGCAGGGACTCGGCTTCAGACTGAACGGAGCGGAGTAAGAAGTCTACAACATCCGCTGGCGCCCCCCTGATGAAGCTGCTGCCCCCCCCCCAGATGAAGCTGCTGCCCCCCCAGATGAAGCTGCTGCCCCCCCCCCCCCAGATGAAGCTGCTGCCCCCCCCAGATGAAGCTGCCCATTAACCCTGACATGAGCTGGTCTGGTCTGGTCTGGGGGGGTGAACTGATGCAGGAGATGGTGACGGTTAATAATGTTGTTCCCAGCAGCTCCTGCAGGATGTGTGTGTGTGTGTGTGTGTGTGTGTGTGTGTGTGTGTGTGTGTGTGTGTGTGTGTGTGTGTGTGGGTGGATGAGGGAGAGGAGGAGGAGGGGGGGTGCACACTACCTGGCCATTATATAAAGCTCCCACTCTCGGCTAGAGCGCTGTGTACTCTGTGCCAGCTCCCCCCCCCTGCTCCTCCTCCTCTCCCCCCTACACCTCCCCCCCCCCCCCCTCCACCCCCTCCCTCCCTCCTCCCTTCCAGCTTCTCTGACTCAGGCTTAACTCTGAAATACCTGCCTGTTGTTTTCTCTCCCTCCTCCCTCTGTCATCACACACACACACACACACACACACACACACACACACACACACACACACACACACACACACACACACACACACACACACACACACACACACACACACACACACACACACACACACACACACACACACACACACACACACAGACCCCCCCCCCCCGGTTCATCCAGCCTAACTGGACCCAGTTCAGTTCACAATAGTTTCTCCTTTAACAAACTAATCACTAGTGATGTCACCGCGGCGCCGCCTGAGCCTCAGCTCCACAGGAAGTTGTTATTGTTGTTATATATATAGTTATTATAGTTATCATATATCTAGTTCTTATAAGAAGGGAAGTTCCAACAGGTTTAAAGTCTCGTCTCCTCTCCAAACGGCGCCGCGACACGCGCTGCTCTGCTGCCATAGCAACCAGACCAAACCTGTCCTGGTGCCACGGACCAGCAGGACAAAGACAAAGCTGGCAGGGGGGGATGGCACAATGGCAAACTGGCAGCAAGACTTGCGGGGGGGGGGCAGAACACCACGACGCTGCCCCCCTCCCCCAAACAGAAGCTACAGGGCCGAGGGCGAGAAGACCTTCCACGTCCTGATGCGTCTGAAGCTGCTCGCGCCCTCTGCACCCTCTGCATCCCCATGGGGGGGGGGACAGGCAGGACCTGTGACTGTGGGGCCGTGCAG
>CM064900.1:36514526-36519526 GCA_030347415.2 Decapterus maruadsi
GTGACTGCAGGGCCGTGCAGCAAACATGTTCCTGGGGGGGGGGGGCAGGACCTGTGACTGTGGGGCCGTGCAGTAAACATGTTCCTGGCACAGAGCACACACGACTCCTTATCACTGGAGGCGGTGGCGCTCTGGTGTCGGAGCGTCGGCCCGGGAGGAGACGGGAGCAGCAGCTGAACCAAGTCTCCAGATCAATTCCTCCTCCATCGCCGCTGCTGCACAGCTGCATGATGGGAAAAATGTGCTGCAATTTGTTCCTGCTGAATCCATGACGCACGGTGCAGGGAAAGAGGGAAACTATTCCTCTGATTATTTCTTCTCGCTCTGAACCAAACGTGGAGCTCAGACGAAGCTCAATATCCCTGGCGCTCTGCTTCCTCACGGTGATGACATCATACATTAAATATATGTATTATATCATTCTATCAATGACAGAGCTCTGTTTCTTCAACCTGCTCAACATTCACATTGTTCAGCATCAGACTGAACTAGAGTTTATTGCTCGATGAGTGATTTGTACCAGATTTAATGCTTTTTCTTTTCTGTATGTTTAAAACTAATGTGTTGCTATAGTTACCCACTTTATAAACACTGCAATCAACCCTTTGTTTAAAATGTCACTGATGGGCACATGAGCATGTTGTTGTATCATCACAACACATGGATGTTGTTGTGTTTTCCAGAGGGAAGTGATAATATATATAATATATATAATATAATATTCTATTCTCCAGGTAAATGTTTTAACTCTACACTGGCTGTTGAGGTGCACGTGGACGCTGAGACAACCTCACTGACAGCACTGACTGAAACTGACGCGCGTGAGGCTTCTGTTCAACCATTGGCCGTCTGGCGGCGGTCGCCACGAGGCGGCGGTCGCCACGAGGCGGCGGCGCCGTGAGCGGCCGTTTGCATCCATGCAGAGTTTCCGTTGAAGTGGTGAGCTTATCACTGGTGCACCATGGTGTATTTTACATCACTATCTACACTGAACAGACACATGTTCAGTCTGACGCAGGGGCGTTAAACTCATTCTAGTTGAGGGGGCCACGGCCCCGTCCCACCTCCACTCGGCCAGACCAGAGAAATAACAGCATCATTACCTAGAAATGAGTTTATTTTAGCACTATACTCACTGTTCACTGTATTTGTATCATTGCATTTTTTCTTTATTGTATTCAGTATTTTATTCTATTCTAAAGGGGACAAAGACTGCAGATTTATTTATTTATTGTGAACAACCTAAAATTCCTTGAGAAAAAATCAGTGACATTTCAACAACATTACACCTCCTCTGTTGTCATTTTACACTCAGGTGTCAAACGTACAGCAGTTTGCCAGTAATGATAATATTAACGACATTATTGACAGCATGCACCTTTAAAAACACAGGTTTATAAAGTGCTTGATAAAAGGATTTAAAGACCACAGAAAACAAATGACACACAAATGATACAAATGTCACAGGAGACCAAGCAGCACAACCACATGACACCAGGACTCACTACAGTTAATTAAAGGTGCAAATACATAAAAGGAGATAAAGGGATAATACAACTGTTCTCCGTCATGACGACTGTAGGTTTGTGTTGATACTATCACTAATTAGTGATGCCAATAGTGATCATTAGACCAGAATTATTACTTCTGAGGCCGACACCCTGGTGTCTGCAGCACACACACCACTGACAGCTGTGTGTAGTGTGTGTAGCTGTGTGTAGCGTGTAGTGTGTGTAGCTGTGTAGTTTGAAGCTGTGTGTAGCTGTGTGTAGTGTGCTGCCTCCTCCCTCCTCCCTCCTGCACGGCCACAGGTGGAGCCACCAGACCAACACCGTGTGGAACTTAAACCTAACGATGCGCCAGAGAAATGCTCAGCCCTGACCCTAACGCTAGGAACAGAGAGAACCCAGAGAGAACCCAGACAGGAACAGAGAGAACCTGCAGACACCACAGAGAGAAAGGCCTTTCTCTCTGGAGTCTGCAGCTTCTCTCTGTTCATGTCTCTGTCTCATCCGTCTCCACCTGTTTTTCTTCCTGATTGATGCATCGGTAACTTCAAAATATGTGTGTGTGTCCTGTGTCTTAATTCATTAGATTCATTTATGTCAATGTTTAACCTTTAACCTGTTATAACTTTTAAATTATAAATTAATTTTTAAATTAAATTTAGACAAATTAACGACACACTGCTGATCTAAACGGCTACTTTCTCACCTAAACATGTTTGAAATGTTGATAAAGTGATATATTTACAGAGTTTAGAGCTAAAATGAAATCAGCTTCTGATGCTGATTTCAGCTCAGGTAGGAGGCAGGCTAACACTACCCATACACTTCCAGTGTTTGAGCTAAGCTAAGGCTAACACTACCCATACACTTCCAGTGTTTGAGCTAAGCTAATTAGCTACTAGGGTTGCACATCTCTTTGTGATAAACGATTCGATTCGAATCTAGATACACAGATTACGATTCGATTCAAAAACGATACCCTTTTATTACAGACCGATTCGATTCGATTCGATTCAGTGTAGGACGATTCGATTTTCGGTTAATATCTGTTGTAGATCAAGAAGCCAATTCTATGAAAGTGACTACCATTCTACAGTACAATATTTTCTTTTCAAATATATAAAAGACCACATATCTCCAAGCATTGTTGCTTTAAAGCACGGGCAAAAACAAATAAAAAAAGGAAAAAAGAATAACAAGATCACATGTCAATGTATTCATATTTAGACATGGACCAGTATCTGTAAGAGTTTATGTAAATTAGCCATGCGAACTCCACCCAGCTGGTTCAGGTGCTGGTTCAGAGCCAGTGCTGCTTAGCACCAGTTCTAGGTTCAGCACCAACTCCTTGCTGTGTCAGAGCGAGGTTACCGTAGCAACAAGACCAGCGCATACAGAGCATAGACTGTATAAAAGATTATCGCTCCGTTTGTTTATCAATGAAGCCATGTCTCTGATGAAGCTAACAAGCTGAGCTACAGGCAGTGGCTAACAGCAGCTAACGCAAAGCTTGAGACTAATGTCTTTTACAAAACATTGCCGTCAAAACGTAGTTGTCGGTCATCGTCACGGCGATCACGGCTGCTTTTTTTCAGCCGGGTTTAGAGTTATCAAAAGTCTATGCTTCCACGTCGGGTCCGGTGTTCAACACCCGCAGTTTGGAGCAGCAGCAGACTGTAGCAGCAGCAGACACAGGAGCAGCTGCTGGATGGGGAGTGTGCTAACTAACAGCAGCAGCAAAGCTAACATCAGGGCGTCATCTGTTAACCCCCCCCCCCCCCCCCTCCCTCCCCCCCCCCCTCCCTCCTGTCATCGGATACAACATGAAACTACTCCAGTTAGCGAATCGTGTTGTAACTAAGATATTCGCTGAAAAAAATAGTTTTTATTTGGCCTGCTGATTGATTTATGAGTTATTAAAGAGACCGCTAACGGCTAGGCACTCTAGCCCATAGCGATAACCGATTCATGACGCTACAACCGATTCATCTAAGAATTCATGGCTAATTTGTATCGATTCAGGAGGCTGCTACCGATGCAGCTGAATCTCTCACTTGTTAAACCGAATATCCGGTCGCATCGGTTTATCGTTTACAACCCTATTAGCTACTTTAGGTGGAGGCAGGCTAACACTACCCATACACTTCCAGTGTTTGAGCTAAGCTAAGGCTAACACTACCCATACACTTCCAGTGTTTGAGCTAAGCTAAGGCTAACACTACCCATACACTTCCAGTGTTTGAGCTAAGCTAAGGCTAACACTACCCATACACTTCCAGTGTTTGAGCTAAGCTAAGGCTAACACTACCCATACACTTCCAGTGTTTGAGCTAAGATAAGGCTAACACTACCCATACACTTCCAGTGTTTGAGCTAAGCTAAGGCTAACACTACCCATACACTTCCAGTGTTTGAGCTAAGCTAATTAGCTACTTTAGGTGGAGGCAGGCTAACACTACCCATACACTTCCAGTGTTTGAGCTAAGCTAATTAGCTACTTTAGGTGGAGGCAGGCTAACACTACCCATACACTTCCAGTGTTTGAGCTAAGCTAAGGCTAACACTACCCATACACTTCCAGTGTTTGAGCTAAGCTAAGGCTAACACTACCCATACACTTCCAGTGTTTGAGCTAAGCTAAGGCTAACACTACCCATACACTTCCAGTGTTTGAGCTAAGCTAAGGCTAACACTACCCATACACTTCCAGTGTTTGAGCTAAGCTAATCGGGAGTGAGGCAAGACACAGAATTTTTTTTTTGGCGTATCCCTTTAAAGGTAACGTGCCCAATACGAGCCATTATTACTTCTAACGTAATCATGTGCTTGGTATTAGTTGTTACGGTGTTTTCAGTTGAGTCGTTTGGTTTGAAGTGAATCAACGAGCCGATGCCTTGGCTCCTTGTGGAGTTCAAGTTTCTACCTTTTGCCCGTGCGGTTGTTATTCCACAGGTAACGCGGTGACCTGCTGGATCATCACAACATTTTCATTTCATTCCTTCCTCCCATCAGAGCACACAAACCCTGTTTGCTTAAAAACACTGAGGGGATTTCTGCTCCCGCTCCCGGCCGGCCACTTCCTGAAGAATGAGGAGTGTTGGGAGAATCAGTCCCTCAGGTTACAGGTCACTGGAGAGGCTACGGCATGCGCTCTCTGCTATTATTAGCAATTAACCCTTTGGTTTGCTGCTCAGGACTCAATAGCAACGTCTTTACCGGCTGGATTCATTCTCCCTCACACACTCACACACAGCAGCACTTTGAGACAAAGGGCAGCGGCTGCAGGTGTCACGGTGTGACGTTAAGCAGAGACAGTAGAGGGAACTATCAGCCTGGTGGGATGTGCACAGTCTTCTTTTCATTCAGTGGCATTTGACTCAGTTTCTCCGACTGGAGGGAAAAGAAAAACCTGTCGGACACTTTTTAGTGTGTTTTTCAAAATAAGACACCTGGTTGTTTCCTGGTTCTGACGTACGGTGGCCTGGAGCTGCA
>CM064900.1:36524526-36564526 GCA_030347415.2 Decapterus maruadsi
GTGGGTGCAAGCTATTTTTAGAACGGCGGAGCAGAGCCGTGAGCTGCTCAGAGCTACGCTACGGAGGCTCATGGGATTTCTTGGTTTCCCTCATCAAACTCATCAAATACACAATCCAACAACTCCACAACGCTCTGGTGGACAAGTTGTGACCTGCACATTCACCACGCTATGAGATAATAACACAACGTTACCACACAGAGTTGTTTTAGAGGGAAATTCAGAGACTGTTGATGAACAACTGTCCCTGAAGGCAACGTGCATCAGATGTCGGCTTCATATTCTAACATTTAATAGATCAGACAATGAATGGAGGATAAATACTGAACTGATAGCAGCTGGTGTCCCACTACGTCCATGAGGACCAGGCGTGATGGAGTCAGTCTATTCTATCTAGAGGAATGCATCTAAGTGCAGGTTAGTGGGCGCCAGCCGCCAGCTCCGTCACCAGGAAGTCACTGCAGCTCCAAACCTCACTCGCCTGGTTTCTAAAACCAGTCAACGCTCACACAAACAGACTGCAGGGAGCTTTCAGCTGAACATCCCACAAACATCACCTTCACCCTCAGTCACAACACAGCAGCATCTCTGGATCATTGTTTCTTTCTTCCAAATATAGCCCATAATAATACCTGGCGCTGTGGTGTGAGCTCAGAGATGAAACTATAACAACCATGTCTCTCACCTGTTAATCTGACAATCTGACCGATGGGTTCAGACACAGAAAGATGCAATTAAATGCTGATATTATTTCCTGGCTGAAACTTAAAGGGATAGTTCACCCAAAATTTAAATTTCCTTCATGTGGACTAAGAGCTGTGAGAGTTTTCAGAATCCTCCGCTCCTTCTCTGACTTACGGGGGGTCCACGCAGCAGGATTTGTCCATAATGGATTTTGGGTGAACTATCCCTTTAAGATGATGTGTTCAGATGCAGAGAGCTGGTTCTGTTTACAGTGTACAGTAACAGAAAGATAAAATAAATGAACAAGCAACTATTTCTTTGATTCATATTCTCAGTGATAATAAACCGTCTGGTTTCTTGTGCAGTTCTCTGTGGATCTACTAAATAATTTGCAGATGAGCCGACAGTGGAAACAAGTATTAGTTGCAGCTCTACTCCACAATAATGAAAAACAGCAAGCCAAGTTTTTAAAGAAGAGAAGAAGAAGAAGCAGTGCGTCCCTGTCTGGCCTGTGACCGGCGTTAAAGCCTGTAAAGGCTCCAGATGCAGCTGCTGAGTGGAGCCGAGCAGCAGCAGAGCAGCAGCAGAGCAGCAGCTGCACAAAGGAGCACGAGCACGTATAGATCCACAGCAACACGCGGGGGGGGGGGGGGGACGCGCTAAAAATAGACCAAGACTGGGATCAATACCTGCTCCAACGCTCACAACCGGACAGGATCATACAACAGGGTTTCTGGACCGACAGCACCGACACTGTGCTGTGGAGGGAGGGAGGGGTCATCAAGGTGCAGACTGATCACTGACCCCCCCCCCCCCCACACACACACACCCCTCCACCTACTGCTCTCTCTACAGGGACCTGCTGCCTTCCTTCAGTCCATGTGGAAACAGACAAGCTCAGTTTGATCTCACAGCTTTTTGACAACACGCTTCATACAGATGATGTGACACTGACACACACACACACACACACACACACAGACACGCGGGTCAGACGTGCAGGTGCATCCTTACATGACACTGTGCCTTTATAGTGTAAATAACACAGTAACACATGCAGCAGCAGCGGCTGTCAGTCAGTGCAGGCGGACCCTCCAGATGTCAACTTCTGTTCCAGAGGTGCACGTTCCTCATTCATTAATAATTAGTGATGAACGGGTTAATATCGGATCGGTGCAGGCCTGACCCCCCCCCCTCCCCCAGCTGGGCATGAACTATCAACAGGTAACGTAGTGGAGCTGCAGACGGACTCTGTGGCAGCGCCAGGGTTTTATTTATTTTTTTAACCATAATTAATGTGTGATGTTAATGAGCGCGGCAGCACCGACCAATCAGCGGTTGCTCTGCAGGTTGCGTGGTTTTCAAACAGGAGGCGAGCGGCAGCAGAAGCCGCTGTCACATCATCACACCGCCTGACAGCCGCCCCGGAGCTGGCCGTAGCCCCCCCGGAGCTGGCCGTACCCCCCCGGAGCTGGCCGTACCCCCCCGAACAAACACCCAGCAGCCGGCGGAGGCAGCGCAGCCTCCACCCCGAGCAGCTCGCCCCGCCGCCGGCCACGGTGTTGCAGCGAGTCCCGCCCCTCCAGCGCCTCCAGCGCCTCCAGCGCCTCCAGCGCCTCCAGCGCCGGCTGAGCTGAGAAAACGCTCCGTTCACACAAACCAACATCAACATAAACACGCTGCTCCTGGACCAGCTGCTGCTGCTGCCGCGGCTGCTGCTGCCGCTGCTGGCGGAGCCCAGAGCCGCTGCTGCCGGGGGGGGGGCGCCGGCACCGCGGCCGGCTCCGCCTCGGCCCCCGGGGCTGCAGCTCTCTGAGCCGCCGAGGCTCCGGACCTCCGGACCACAGGAGACCGAGGAGATTTCAAATGATTTCAGGCTGCGCCTTACCTTCAGTTCCGCACTCTCCGCCATCTTGTATTTCTATGCGCAGGCGTGGTGGAGTGTTGTCACATGACTGGGACGCGCAGAGCGGAGCGGGAACGCGCACACAGCGGGAGGGGGTGCGTTCAGGGACACGGACGATAAAAGGGAAACAACACCTTCACCGTGATGTGAAATGTTAGAGAATGAAATGACAGAAGAATCTGGATTCATCTTCACTGGAGCTCCGCGGCCTTTAGGACGTTGATCAATGACTGACATCCCATAGTTTTATATAGTTTATATAGTATAGTTTTATATAGTTTTATACAGGACTAGATAAACAGGTAAAAAGAACCTCAAATGAAACGTTCTTCTAGGTACACGGCGCCGCTACAGAAGCTGTAACTTCTGTTAGAAACAGTTACATTTTCTTCTCAGTATCAAAAGTGAAATATGGAAGATTTTAATGTGAAGTCACAGTTCCAGTTTCTGCTGCTCTCATCCATATCACATGTATATGATGAAAACATTCCCACATTAATCATTAATATCTTTCCTTTAGCAGCTGCAGCTCAGAGGGTTTTTCTCACCGTGTGTTTGCTCTCTGATGAAAAACATTCTCTTATACTTTGTTGTTGAAGGACGTCTCTTAATAAACGTGTCTCATTGTTCACAGTTTCATTCTGAAAGTGTTTGTGAGAGCTGTTGTGATGGAGCTGAGACCAGAGGTCAGAGGTCAGAGGTCAGAGGTCAGAGGTCAGCAGCCGCCTCTGTTTGTTACCACCTACATTACAACTGGTGAAAACAGCCTGTTGTTGTTGTTGTTGTTGTTGTTGTTGTTGTTGTTGTTGTTGTTGTTGTTGTTGTTGTTGTTGTTGTTGGTCGTTTTCATCCATGTCCACGTTCTCCTGGTGGCTTTTCAACAGCTGAATTACTTTCAAAGCTCTTCTGTGAGTTTTTCAGTGACTCTGCTCGACTGATCTCACCTCAAATATGAATCAACATCTTATCGACCATCTTTAAACCTATAGCAGCAGTTCTTCATCTGAACCTCATGTCCCCGACCAGCGGCCTGCGGCTCCTGAACCTGTCCCCGTGTCCCCGTGTCCAGACCAGCGTCCTGCGGCTCAGACTCCACTGGTCCAGGTCATTCCACAGGTGACGCGCACCTGTCTCACTACTGGCTGTTATACAACGTAATGAAAACTTGTCTTGAACTAAATCCAGCATCCTATCAGCGTCCTGGTTCCTTTGGACCAATAGATACTTTAGATACAACAGACAAACTGGAAAGCTGCTCACATGGCTCCAAAAATCCTGTTTACACTCAGATTAAGAGCTCAATCAGACTGTAAACACCGGACCGGATCCCATTCACCCGGATCGGACTGAAAGAGGTCGTCGACGCCGGTTGATCATCAGCTTCATGCTGCATGGAAACAGGGATTCTGTTCATTCTGTGCAGGCGCGCCGTAGCACGCCATAGTCACGACGTTCACGGGAAGGAAACAGGAAGCAGGGAAAGCCGGTCAAAACAAAAACAAACATGG
This sequence comes from Decapterus maruadsi, assembly GCA_030347415.2. Taxonomy (NCBI): domain Eukaryota; kingdom Metazoa; phylum Chordata; class Actinopteri; order Carangiformes; family Carangidae; genus Decapterus; species Decapterus maruadsi. Next base: position 36,528,625 of record CM064900.1, read on the forward strand.
CCAATAAGCAGGAAAACTGGACCGTCGTCGAGACAACTGTTCTTCTAGAAACCATAAAAGAACAAAATGTAACAGAGAGACTGGACGGCGTTTTAACCCTTCGTCTAACGCTCGTCCGCGGTGACTTCTTGTATAAAAGACTTGTTACCATCTGGTCGACTGGCGTCTGGACATTTTAAAACACTGTGTCTTTGACACAGGTAACGTCTATATGTCTCCGGGGGGGGGGGGGGCTCGTTTTCCTCCACGGCGCTCACAGGAAGTGACGTTTCCCTCGCTTGGCGACTCGATCTCTAACCGGCTTCAGGTCCATGTTCGCCGGCGCCGACTGAATGTGGATCCGTTTATTCAGCGTTCGTGTAAACAGGTCGGATAAGATTCATTTATTAACACATCTACTGAGGTAAAATACACAGCAATGGTGCAATCAGACACAAGGGGGGGGGGGGGGGGGGGGCACAGGAAGACGAGACAGGAACTTCAAAATAAAACAGGGAAGCAGACAAACCGCGGCTGAAATGAGAAAACCTGCAGAAACAGCTGACGTGCAAACGTTCAGATCTCGATCGTAACAGATTTTAACCTTGAACATTTGTTGCCAACAGTTTTTCACTGCAGACGTTGCTTTGCTGTCACAGCATCATGAAGACGTGAACAGCTGATCCTGTCGACTGATCAACGGCTGAAAGTTTCATTCTGGCCTCAACTTTCACTTCTGGCCTCAAATGAAATCATTCATCAGACGAGTTCAACAAATAACCTCGGCCTTCATTTCTCTTTGTGAACAAACACATGGTGTTGTTGCAGAGTGGCATTATATCTATTATATATTATATGTAGGATAATACTCATTTAAAGCTTTGCAGCAGCCGTCAACGACCCCCAGACCAGCCCTGCTAAATATATTCATACCATTTATTTTATTACTCTAAGAAGAAGGTGTTGAGATATTTGTAAAATTCAGGTTATAAACCCACACGCAGTTCATTTAGGGACGTAATTAAAATACTTATTTACACTAAATGCTGCAGCTTTAAGTAAAGTTGGATGACAGTCAGATTGGACAGTAGAGCTGAGGTACAGGAGTTATTCCTGGATCAACCAGCAGGTGGCGGCGGTGAATCAAAAATAACATGAAGTGAAGTCAGTGTTACAGCCCATAAAGTTATTAGTTCCATCGCTGACGCCTTCGTCTCCAGGAGCCAAAGATCTTCTATAACAACGATGATCCTTGGATCAGAGTGAAACAAAGATCTTCTATGAACAACGATGATCCTGATTGGATCAGAGTGAAACTAAGGTCAACACAACAACAACCAGATCTGTTTGTTAACCTGCTCCACATGGATCCTATTCATTCACCCTTCACCCAGTTGTCATCCAACCCCCCCCCCCCCATCCCCTGCATCGTTTGAATGAGGAGAACCCCCCCCCCATGGACCAGTAATGGTTTTACACTTCCATCCCATAATACCAGAGGCATTAGGCTTTCTGCCCAGATCCATTAGGAGACGCTGCTTCCCTCAAGGTGCAGACAAACAATCTATTGACAAACGAGTTGTGCTGCTCGTCTCGCACACGCACAATCACACAGGTTTTTATGATATCATTATGTATTGCTGCTGCCACTGCCATCTGCTGCATTGTTGATGCCCAGTGATGGGACAGGTGTCTGCTGACCGCACATGTTTATACAAGCAGATGATTAATCATTAATGCGACCGGCGCATACTGAGAGACAATATGCCCCGCGGCCAGAAGACACATGGCTCTGCTGCTGAAATGTTTGATATTACACTGCATTGATTTAATGTCTGTTTGCTTGTGTAAAAGCACTTCAGGTGGACTCACTCCACAAACATGTTCAACAATACACCTTATACTGTGGCATGGAGATTCATGGCCTTAATTCACTATTTTATAGAAGCGTCTGTGGCTCAGTTACAGGTTTGAGTTACCCACGCGCTATTTTTAGAACGGCGGAGCAGAGCCGTGAGCTGCTCAGAGCTACGCTACGGAGGCTCATGGGATTTCTTGGTTTCCCTCATCAAACTCATCAAATACACAATCCAACAACTCCACAACGCTCTGGTGGACAAGTTGTGACCTGCACATTCACCACGCTATGAGATAATAACACAACATTACCACACAGAGTTGTTTTAGAGGGAAATACAGAGACTGTTGATGAACAACTGTCCCTGAAGGCAACGTGCATCAGAGGTTTTACATGTATTTACCTCTAAAACAACTCTGTGTGGTAACGTTGTGTTACCAGAGAGATGTCTGCTAACCACTAATTAGCTTCTCCAGTTGTAGCAACGTTAGCAATGACCACCATAACAAACAGCAGTATACGGATCCACTATCCACCGACCAAACAGCCACAAATAATGCTCAGAACAGCACCAAACGTCATCAACAGTACAAACAGGGTTCCATCCCATAATATGGAGCATCAAACATCTGTTAGCTTAGCCTGGTTTCTGTTGAAAAGAGATGAAAACAACTCACCCTCTGCTCCAGTTCTACGCTATGCAGCAACTTTCCGTGTCCAGCACAGAGTCCAGTCCTGACAACACACGAGGCCGACTGGCAGCACTTCATCTGGGTTCAGGCACTGACCACCACACTGGTCAGTTGATTCCCCCAGCTCCAGCATTTAGACTCCACCGGCTCCAGCATTTAGACTCCACCGGCTCCAGCATTTAGACTCCACCGGCTCCAGCATTTAGACTCCACCAGCTCCAGCATTTAGACTCCACCGGCTCCAGCATTTAGACTCCACCAGCTCCAGCATTTAGACTCCACCAGCTCCAGCATTTAGACTCCATCAGCTCCAGCATTTAGACTCCACCGGCTCCAGCATTTAGACTCCACCGGCTCCAGCATTTAGACTCCCAGCATTTAGACTCTGTCGCTGTTAGCCTCCATTTCCAGGACGTAGCCTCCACCGCAGCGCTCCCTCTTCCTCCGTTTCCTTCAGCTTGTCTTCAGTAAACTCGGTCTCTAACTGATAGTGGCGCCATCGACATGAAACCAGTCGTTGTTGTTAATTTTGAATTTCTCTGTAAGGGATTAATAAAGTATATCTCTACTCTACTCAAACTCCATAAACTCAGCCGTGTCCGTGACGTCACGTCTCCTTCGCTCTCCAGCAACAAACGGCGTCCAGATCGCGCGTGTGACGTCACGTCTAATCTCGCGCTTGTTTACGTGATTCTCTCCGTTCATTTCCCTGTGAACACACTTTATGGAGCTAACAGGTGTTTGTTGCCTTGTATTATGGGATGGGACCCTGTTTGTCCTGTTGATGACGTTTGGTCGGTGGCTAGTTGAGATGTTGCCAATGAAAACAAAGTGTATTTTTTCATAGTTAGTTTCACAGGCTGCACTAAGGAGCACAAAGTACAACAGTTTGTCTGTTTTGTGTGTGTATAGTTTAGTTTCTTGTTGTGTGTCCTGCCATGCGCCGTGGAGCAATGTGAGAACACAGGGCACATTTTCAATGAGCCCCTGAAGTCCTACTTTCAATTTTAAAGTTTTGATAATTATGAAATTATAATGAAATAATTTATCATGTCATTAGTCAGCAGCTTTCAGGCCCTCTGCCCTTAAACTCACCACACACTCACTTTAACTTCACCATGAAAGGACACGTTGTGTTCCAGATGCATTATGGAACAGATGTGTTGCTGCGTGTGCCGACGGGCTCCAAGGGTCAGGTGGAAGTAAAACATAATAATAATGAAAACTACCCCAAAGACAGGGAGGAGCACAACAGTCACAAAGAGACACACAACAGCCACAAAGAGACATAAAACAACTACAAAGAGACATAAAACAACTACAAAGAGACACACAATGACTACAAAGAGACATAAAACAACTACAGAGACACAACACAACCACAAAGAGACATAAAACAACTACAAAGAGACACAACACAACCACAAAGAGACATAAAACAACTACAGAGACACAACACAACCACAAAGAGACATAAAACAACTACAGAGACACAACACAACCACAAAGAGAAAGGCCAATGAGATGCAAAACCAGTGCAACAAGACGAGAGGTCAAGAAACACTACAAAGACTAAAGAGACACAAAACAACCACACAAAGAGACACAAAATGACAACATGTGTAAATTGAGCAAAAAGAAGATGCAAAGTGAAGCCAAACAACAACAGAGACACAACTTAGAGAGAAGAAAGACACACAATGGCTGCAGAGCAACAACAATGATAGTGTATAAACCACCACAAGGACACACACAGAGCTATAGATAGACCAACACCAGCGGTGAAACGTGACCAGACACGTATACAAACATACACAGACACACAATCCACTCATGTACGTCTCCCCTGACCCGGAGTCAGGATGTGGATGATGTTAAAGGGACAGTACCATGTTTTTAAAGTGTGGTTGTATGATCTACAAATAGCCCCTAAGTACTTTAACTGCAGTAGAAGACTCTCTGCACTCCTCCCGTTAGCAACGCCAGCCCATAATAGCCCTGCCCAGAGATTTACAACATACATTGTTGTGAATGGACCCAAAGAAACGGCCTATTTTGAAGGAAAAACACAGTTTTTATTTGGAGCTAACCAACTGCTGATCGGCGGGTGCTAACCCTGGGCGGAGGGATACGTGAGGCGCTAACTCTGGGCGGAGGGATAAAACAACTAAAAGGCGCACATAAAACCTGGGCGGAGGGATACGTGAGGCACTAACCCTGGGCGGAGGGATACAAAACAACCACACAAAGCGACTAACCCTGGGCGGAGGGATGCAAAGTGAAGCCAAACAACGACAGAGACTAACCAACTGGGCGGAGGGACACAACTGAGTTGGTTAGGTCCATACAACCCCACTTTAAAAACATGGTACTAGCCCTTTAAACAGTGAAATCAGAATGCAGGTCTGATCCCAGGTCAGCTGCAGACAACCAGCTTTAGCGTGGACGACCCTCACCGTCACAGGAAATTAACATTCATGGAGCAGCGTCAGTGACATTATGTGAGTATCTGTCTCACTACGGAGCATCCAGGGACCCAGAGCCGTGTAATCAATATCTATTAGTCCTCCCATAAACCCAGGAGATCACATTTCAAAAGACTTTATTAATACCCCCATTCATATACACACACATACTTTACCCAATAGTGGTTGCTAGGCAACCAATATAGATGACTCAACGTCAAACATTATAAAATTGATTGACTGGACGTAATTTCATTTAGTCACCAGTTTGCCATTAGTTATAGTTAGTTATTTAGTTAGTTAGTCATTTTGACCTCATCCCAATGAAAGAGATCAAACAGTTGAACTCAAACAGATAAAAAACAATAAGAGGCAACCTGATCCGTCTGAGGAGCAGCTGTTCTGTCAGGACGCCAGCAGGTGTCAGGATCACACCGCAGGGACACGCTGCAGGGACACGCTGCAGGGACACGCAGGGACACACTGGGACACGCTGGGACACGCTGGGACACGCTGCAGGGACACGCTGCAGGGACACGCTGCAGGGACACGCTGCAGGGACACGCTGCAGGGACACGCAGGGACACACTGGGACACGCTGGGACACGCTGGGACACGCTGCAGGGACACGCTGCAGGGACACGCTGCAGGGACACGCTGCAGGGACACGCTGCAGGGACACGCTGCAGACACGCTGCAGGGACACGCTGCAGGGACACGCTGCAGACACGCTGCAGACACGCTGCAGGGACACGCTGCAGGGACACGCTGCAGGGACACGCTGCAGGGACACGCTGCAGACACGCTGCAGGGACACGCTGCAGGGACATCAGGGACCCAGAGGACACGCTGCAGGGACACGCTGCAGGGACACACCGGGACACGCTGCAGGGACACGCTGCAGGGACACGCTGAACTCAGGGGCACACGCTGGGACACGCTGAGGGACACTGCTGTCAGGGACACGCTGGGACACGTCTGGGACACGCTGCAGGGACACGCTGCAGGGACACGCTGGGGACACGCTGCAGGGACACACCGGGACACGCTGCAGGGACACGCTGCAGGGACACGCTGCAGGGACACGCTGCAGGGACACGCTGCAGGGACACGCTGCAGGGACACGCTGCAGGGACACACCGGGACACGCTGCAGGGACACGCTGCAGGGACACGCTGCAGGGACACGCTGCAGGGACACGCTGCAGGGACACGCTGCAGGGACACGCTGGGACACGCTGCAGGGACACGCTGCAGGGACACGCTGGGACACGCTGCAGGGACACGCTGCAGGGACACGCTGCAGGGACACGCTGCAGGGACACGCTGCAGGGACACGCTGCAGACACGCTGCAGGGACACGCTGCAGGGACACGCTGCAGGGACACGCTGCAGGGACACACCGGGACACACCGGGACACGCTGCAGGGACACGCTGCAGGGACACGCTGCAGGGACACGCAGGGACACACTGGGACACGCTGCAGGGACACGCTGCAGGGACACGCTGCAGACACGCTGCAGGGACACACCGGGACACGCTGCAGGGACACACCGGGACACGCTGCAGGGACACGCTGCAGGGACACGCTGCAGGGACACGCTGCAGGGACACGCTGCAGGGACACACCGGGACACGCTGCAGGGACACGCTGCAGGGACACGCTGCAGGGACACGCTGCAGGGACACGCTGGGACACGCAGACACGCTGGGGACACGCTGCAGACACGCTGCAGGGACACGCTGCAGACACGCAGGGACACGCTGCAGGGACACGCTGCAGACACGCTGCAGGGACACACCGGGACACGCTGCAGGGACACACCGGGACACGCTGCAGGGACACGCAGGGACACGCTGCAGGGACACGCTGCAGGGACACGCTGCAGGGACACGCTGCAGGGACACGCTGCAGGGACACGCTGGGACACGCTGCAGGGACACGCTGCAGACACGCTGCAGGGACACGCTGCAGGGACACACCGGGACACGCTGCAGGGACACGCTGCAGGGACACGCTGCAGGGACACGCTGCAGGGACACGCTGCAGGGACACGCTGCAGGGACACACCGGGACACGCTGCAGGGACACGCTGCAGGGACACGCTGCAGGGACACGCTGCAGGGACACGCTGGGACACGCTGCAGGGACACGCTGCAGACACGCTGCAGGGACACGCTGCAGACACGCTGCAGGGACACGCTGCAGGGACACACCGGGACACGCTGCAGGGACACGCTGCAGGGACACGCTGCAGGGACACGCTGCAGACACGCTGCAGGGACACACCGGGACACGCTGCAGGGACACGCTGCAGGGACACGCTGCAGGGACACGCTGCAGGGACACGCTGGGACACGCAGACCGGGACACGCTGCAGACACGCTGCAGGGACACACTGGGACACGCAGACCGGGACACGCTGCAGACACGCTGCAGGGACACACTGGGACACGCTGCAGGGACACACCGGGACACGCTGCAGGGACACGCTGCAGGGACACGCTGGGACACGCTGCAGGGACACGCTGCAGGGACACGCTGCAGACACGCTGCAGGGACACGCTGGGACACGCTGCAGGGACACGCTGCATCCTACCAGGAATATCTGTCCTATTTATCTAATTATACCTCAAATAAGACTCATCGTATAAAAAGCAGCTTGTTTTTGACACTTTTTAAGCAGATTTTCACTTGAAATAAGCAGAAAAATCACAAAAAAAACTTCCTTTCACTGGAAGATTTTTCTACTGATTTCAAGTGAAAATGAGTTTAAAACAAGTGAAAATGATCTAAAAACGAGTTCATGTTTAGGTCGTGAGTAGAAATGACACATTTTGACAAGAAATGAGACAAATATTCTTGGAAAGATTTTTTGAAGAGTTTTTGCAGCGAAGGTACAAAGAGTAAAGGCCGTAAAGCAGACAGTGGCTTTCACATTTTATTAATATTGACATGATACAGACAGAGATGGTGAACTCATTGTTAGACTGTGTCAGAAACCAAGACGTACGACTCTGTTTGTCTTCTTTTAAACCAATGGAGGGAACGCGATGCAGTTTACACACAACTCATCACACACAGTCGTCCTCTTATAAAACAAGACCATCGGCTGATGGAGAGAGTTTTGGTTTGTGTCTGTTGTGATGGTAGAAAACCCCTGAAACAGAGAGCATCATGGGAAACAGAGAGCATCATGGGAAACAGAGAGCATCATGGGAAACAGAGAGCATCATGGGAAACAGAGAGCATCATGGGAAACAGAGAGCATCATGGGAAACAGAGAGCATCATGGGAGCAGACCTCTAGAACCGGTCTGGATGCAGTCGTTTGGTTTGTTACGATGGCGTGATCAGATTCAGAACGTGTTGCAGATTTAAAGTGCTTCACAACGTATGCAGTGTTTACAAACAACCTCGACAGGAAATGAAACCAAAGTCAGATAAATAACACAAATAAATAACAAATATATGTAAAAACTCAAAATATTCAAACAAGCAACAAAAAGCTAAATAATGACTTTAGAACTTAATTCACAATTATACCAGTCATTGCACATTGTCACATGATATATATATATGTTTATGTTTATAGTGTTTATGTTTATGTTTATAGTGTTTATGTTTATAGTGTTTATGTTTATGTTTATAGTGTTGTTTCTTCTTCTTTTCAGCTAAAGAGCAGACGCTGCTGCGTTCAGAGGCTCCTCGGTTTCAACGGCGTGAAACCAGCTCCACCTTTAAAGAAATCCTGACGATGGAGACGATGGAGACGTTGCCACCACTGCTGCCGCCGCCGCCGCCGTCACCGCCGCGTGTCGTCCTGCGCCCACGCCTTCACAGATCAGTAGTGTGTCTATTACTACAGCAGGTTGGTGCAGGAGTCCTGGGTTAGAGGTGGGGGGGGGGGGGCTGCAGAGCTCTGCAGCTGCACCTGTCTGTGTGTGTGTGTGTGTGTGTGTGTGTGTGTGTGTGTGTGTGTGTGTGTGTGTGTGTGTGTGTGCAGGTGAATGTGCACTTTTTTTTCTTTCTTCTTTTAATTTTTTTTTTAAGTTTTAGTTTTTGGCTGTGCTGGGGTGCAGGGTGGGGTGGAGGGGGGTGGGGGGGTGCAGAGGGGGGAGAGGTGCACTAGGGGGCAGCAGCGGGGGCTTGAAGGTGCAGGCTCCGCTGCACTGACGGGGACTCAGCATCTTGCAGGAGAAATGGTGAAGGGCGTCGTGAGCTTCTGGGGAGGAACGAGTCCAACAGTGAGAAACAAGACCAGCAGCACACACACACACATTGAACACAGACACACACGCACACACACACACACACACACATGCACGCACGCACACGCACACACACACACACTGAACACAGACACACACACACACACACACACACACACACACACACACACACACATGCACACACACACACACACATGCACACACACACACACACACACTGAACACAGACACACACACACACACACGCACACACACACACACGCACGCACGCACGCACGCACACACACGCATGCACACACACTGAACACTGAACACACACACACACACGCACACATGCACACACACACACACACACGCACAGAGTTCTTCTCTAAAAGGCGTCAAAGGATAGTTTCACATTTTTAAAGACTATTTAAAGGTCCAGTACGTAATATTTGTCAAGGTTTATTGGCAAAATCTGAAAATTCTACAGATGGCTATAAAATAAAATCTGTCTGGTTTTCGTAGCCTCATAATTCTTCTGTTATATGTATATAGCCTATATATTTATATATATTTATACATATATACAGTTACATATCCACCTTTTCCGAACGTCAACAACGTGAGCCTGTTTTTCCAGTTTTGCTCTTCCGGTGGAATTTTACGTTTTTGTTTGTTTTTGGTTTTTTTTGGTGTTTTTGCCTTAATATGACAGCAGACAGTGAGACAGACAGGAAAGGGGGGGCAGAGAGGGGGGGGGGGGGTGACATGCAGGACAGGTCTGCCCGACGCGGGATTCGAACCGGGGACGCCGGCGTTGAGGACTGTTCCGTAGTCGCGGTAAATGCATGGATTTTTTAAATTTTTTTTGTTCAATGAAAATCTGTAAAACACATGATTCATCACCGGCTTTTAACAGCGGACAACGTGTGGATATGATATAGGATACATGTAGATACTGTAGAGCAAAGGTCGCCATCTTGGAAAACCCAGCCAATCAGAGAGCAGGTTTCAAGAGTTTCACATTCACAAATAAACAATAGAATAATAGATAAACAATAATAATAATAAACAATAGATGTCACCGTTTCCCCCTCATTTTACAGACTGGACCTTTAAAAAAACAAAACAACAACAACAACCTCACATGTCCATTTAAACCTTTTGACCACGTTTGGCTGATTCACGGCTTCGCACACGGCCTCAGGCTGAACCGCTGATCCTGGACCAGCTGAGGCCGTGGCACACACACACGCACGCACGCACGCACGCACGCACGCACGCACGCACGCACGCACGCACGCACGCACGCACAGATTAATTGTCTTACAGGGGAAACGGCCCATTGATAGTTTACATCATTTTTAATTGAATATGAAAATTTTGTTTCCAGGTTTTTTTCTCCGACAGTAAATTCAACATTTTAGATTTAACGACTGTTGGTGAGAAAAAGCCAAAATAACAGAAGCTTTTCTATTATTATTATTATTATTATTATTATTATTGTTATTATTATTATTATTATTATTATTATTATCATTATTATTATTATTATTATTATTTTATATGTAATGAATCAACTGTTAAAAAGGAAACGTGTCGTTGGAGGAACTACAGCCTTAAAATCCCTCTGTAGTGGATAATACGACCACAACGAGGCTGAAGACTCAGCTGAGTCTTTAAACCGTGTTGACACAGGGAACCTCTGCACCAGGTCCAAACCACATCATTTACATCAATATCATTGTTATAAATATAATAATATTTTCTATTTCTGAGCAGAAATGAAAGCGGCTGCAGAGACGGAGGCTCTGATGCATCTGCAGGTGATCACATGGATAAAGGCTCTGGTTGGTCGGTGATGCAGCCATGACGGCTCCTTCTCTCTGTCCTGCTCACAGATCAAATCTAAAAACCTTTTTCTGAACAAACACATGTTTCTCACTTTCAAGAGTCGGTTCATTGAAGGAATTCATGAAACCGCTGCTGCAGTCAAACATGGTCAAAAGAAAAATAAGAAACATATTCTTATCGCTGCACGTCGATGATGTTTTCACCTGCTGCCAGTTTTCATTGTGGTTAAAGGGATAGTTCACCCAAAATTCAACTTTCCCTCATCATCTCCTCCCCCTCATGTGGACTAAGAGCTGTGAGAGTTTTCAGAGTCCTCCGTTCCTTCTCTGAGTTACGGGGGGTCCACGCAGCAGGATTTGTCCATATAATGGTTGTGAATGGACACCACACCAACCAACATCCAGATCCCTCCATACTGCTGGTCTGTAATGTCCCTCTGGTGGTGAAGCCCCCACAGGAGAAACTGTTCCTGTGTCAGAGAAGGAACGGAGGACTCTGAAAACTCTCCCAGCTCTTAGACCACATGAGGGGGAGGAGATGATGAGGGAAAGTTGAATTTTGTGTGAACTATCTCTTTAACAAGGACTGTGGCTTCACTGAGCAGAGCTGCGGTGCTTTCAGGGTACGTTGGACATGTGAGTATCACTTTAAGACTGAGTAAAATGTCAACCTATCCTTTAATGGTGTCTTACTGTAATTACTGATCACAAGAGATGTTTATTATAATAATAATAATAATAATAATAATAATAATAATAATAATATTTTTTTTAAAAGTAGCACTTGCATATTTATATCTATAGGCAAAAACAAAGACATGTGTTCATGTTCCTTTTTGGAGCAGATCAATTACCTTTCAGCTTCTGCTGTATTGCATAACGAGCCTTTCTCTCTTGGTCCAACTCGCTGCACAAAGTGTCTATCGAAACAAATGGAATAAAATAAATGGATATTTTTAAAAAAGGAGGAAAAAGGAAACTGTAAGTTGCAGCGCAGCATGTGCAGCGGAGGAGTGTAATGCACGCTGTTTGCCCCTATGGTATTTAGAGTGACCCCTCTGTGTACTTGAACCCTGTATTTAAACGACGGTAACGTGACACCAATCCTTTAGCGTGGCATTAGTCGCCGTCTACTGCATGTAACTGATCCAGCTCCACATAATACAGGCCTGTCCACTCCGTTTTCCAGAGCATGATTTAGGAGAAAATAACCTTTGCATACAAAACAATGTGGTTTCAGTTTCACCTTTTGATATCAAAGAATTTAATTCAATTCAGGAGGAAAAGAAAAAAAAAGGAGTTTCCAGGAAAAAGGCCGTTCACGTGTCGCCAATATTTCAATATGCAAGTGTCACTTTTCCTTCCTGTCCTGCTTTTGGAGGCAAGTGGCTTCGGATTGATTGAGACGGCCTATGTTATTTAAACGTTTCTCATTTTTTCTACTGTTTGTTGTTTTTTTTCCCCATAAACTTAAAGAGCATTGATCTACATCTGCCTTCCAGTCAGAGTCGACGGAGGCAGCGAGTTTTCAGAGAGAGACCAACCTCGAACGATCTGCAGCTGCTGGACCATTTCCTCTCGGTAGGACAGCTCACGCTTCATTTGATCCTGAAAATTATCTGAAGAGCATAAAGGACAAAATGACTCACTCTGCTCCCGACGTGCACACGGACACAGGCTGCAGCTCTAAACCAATATATATAGATTTATATACAGTATATATATATATATATATGTATCTCTGGACTCACCTTTTAAATGCTGAAATTCCCTCTCCAGCTTTTTCCTCAGCTCCACCTGCTCCACCAGCTGCTTCTGCAGCTCCTCTGCAAACAACAAGAAAAAAAACAAAAATGCATCAAATTCAAACACTGGATATTTTTTTCATTTTGATCTGCTGCGTGGAAACAGGCCTAAAACACAGAAACACCTACAGTGCTTCTGAATTACCAGCAGGGATGGAAATGAAAATGATGATGATAATAATGATAATACATTTTATTTGAAAATATCAACAAAAAGCTTTTTTTTTCCTTTTTTTTTAATCTGGAAAAAAAAGCCCTCTCCGCCCTCATCTACCTCACATCAATTTAGTTCCACTTACTATGATATATTCTGTATTTCTGCACATAAAGATGATTCATTTGAGGCAGAAAAGCGGTTTCAGGTGCGTTTACAGCCTCCATAACAACCACCACCGCTTCGCTGTCGCGGCTGTCGCAGTAATTGCCAAGCGTTGCCTGGAGCTGCAGATGATAATAATGGAGTCCCAGGGTTTTTCCAAGCGTTGTAAAATAATTAGCTGCCGTGCCTCGGGGTTATGGCTCTGTTCCTTAAAATATTAATAGCCTCTAAACGATTTCCTCTTACAATAATAAGTCAAAACTCCCACATCTCGTGATTAAGTGGTTAACAACTATGGAAACACTTTAGGCCCATAAAATGTAAATTCGCATTTAGATTTTGGCACGTCATCTGGGCCGCGCGCTTCGAGCTGCGAACACTGGCTTTTAGATGAATTTATTCTAACAAGTAAACATAATAATAGATATTATAAATATGAAAAAACAACCTAATTAGCAAATAAGGAGCTGCATTTAGTTAAATCAGATTTAATAACATGTTCTGATCATCTGATAATAACCACCACGTGCACGTGCCTCTCACCTTTAGCCATGTTCTGCAGGTCTCTCTCGTGCACACTGATGTCGATGCGCAGAGCTCCGTCAGCTGAAAACAACAAAACACACATTAACACGGTCACAGTGTGAGGAGAGCGTGGATCCACAGGACGGTCATCAGCAAATAAAACAAATAAAGAACCTTGTCTGTCCTTTGGCTCGTGACAGGAAGCTGCAGAGCGCGGGTTCTGCGCGTCGCACACGTGGTGGTGAGCACCTACACACACACACACACACACACACAGACACATATATATCTGTTCAGTTAAAAAGAGACAAAGCCCGCCTCGTCTGTCCATGAAGAGCCAGAAACGGGTTAAATAATCACCGTTGGATCTGCGGGGGGGGCTGCTCGATTGTTTGGACCCAAACGACGAGGGCTCCTTGTCCTTTTCATGCGCGTACACCTGCGAAATGAGGCGCACAGAACAGAGCGCGAGCTCAATGACGCGCACCAATTATATGTCATTTAACGCACTTCTTCAAGTAATTGGAGCGTCAGTTCTTCAAAAAGCACGAGCCCTGCAATTTACTAATTTTCCAGAAAGAAAAAAAAAGGAAAGGAAAGTGAATAGATTTGAATAATAAAAAACAAAACAACATGAAAGTGGCGGGAAATCATTTCTATAGAAACCACTCAGACTGAATTATTGAGAACAGTGCATGAAGGTGGACTCTAATGTTCTGCAGCTAAAAGCTCTTCAGCAGGACACGTGACTTCGTATTTAGATTTATTAAATGTGCCAATCAAACGTCTACATCTGTGGTTTTTTATTATTATTCTAATTCCGGCCCACTTGGTCTTGATTACATTTTTATCGGCTGCTCTTTTCCATAAACTCTTGTTTCTCCACCACTGCGACAATTCAACTCCCCCCCCACGGGGATCATTAAAGTTTCATTTAATCTAATCTTACTTCATGAAGAGGAGAGCCATTATGCATCTGTCTGTCCTCGTCTGATGACCCGGTGTGCGCGAGCTCCTCCGGTGATGCCGCCGCCGCCGCTGCCGCTGCCGCCGCTGCCGCTGCCGCCGCGGGGCTGCAGGGGTCCGGACGCTCCTGGCTCTCCTCCTCCCCCCCCGAGGGGAGCCGGTCCGGCACGTGGTCGCCCCCCGGGGAGATCTGGATGCTGTCCTCGTCGTCCTGACCCCGGTTGGACTCCACGTCCACGTCCGGGTCGTCGTCGTCCTCCTCCACCGCGCTGTCCCGGTCCGGTGACATCGACCTGTAACTCGAGCTCTCGCTGATAAAATCCGGGGACAGGTACCCGCCGGGGCGCGCGCCGTAGCTGTCCCGGTTGCCATAGAGTTTGGCGATGGTCTCCGCGTCTTTGACCACGGGTCTGAAGGCCGAGATGTAGCTGATTTTCCTCTGGGGGGTCTCGTCCCCGGATTTGTCCTCGTCGTTCCTGGCGGAGGCGGACTGGGAGCTGGGGCAGCGCTCTCCCGGTCCGGACTCTTTGGGGGTGTTTGCGCCTCGGTCGCTGTGGTCCGATAGGTCGAGCTCGGCCTGCCGGAGGCCCGGCAGCTCGGGGGGAGGTTTGGGTGGAGAGCCCGGGTAGGGGGGCGGCAGGGGGAGGCCGCCGGGTGCGGGCCAGAACATGGGGAAGGCCGGGTAGAGCGCGTCCTTCGCGCCGGGCCAGAACACACCGGACACGTTGCTTTTACTCGCGTCCGGAACCGCGTCGCTCTTCTTCTGACACAGGCCGTAGCTGGGGAAGCCGTAGGGGTGGTGGTGGGGGAACAGAGGCGGGGGGAGTTTCTGGAGCATGCCAAAGCTCTTGCTGGGCACCGGGATGACCGGGTAGCTGCGCGCGCCTCCCGCCAGACTCAGGTTATTACTCCCCTGGTCGTCGTCGCAGCGTAAAGTCTTGTGCGGGATCTCGGGGGAGCTGGTCCGGGCCAGGCTGGACGAGGCCGGGGACTTAATGGGCGAGGACATCCCCGAGCCGCTCATGGGCAGAGTCCTCTTTCTGCTCCCCCCGTTGAACATGGCCTTTACATCCTCCCACGCGTGGTTCACGTCATCAGACGAGCTCTTCTCCGTCAGCTTCAGGTGGCGCCTCCACGAGTTGAAGTTGGCGGCGTCCGGCTGCAGGTACTTGGACTCGGGGGTGCGGTGCGAGTGGAAGATGAACTTATTCGGGGAGAAATACATGTTGCAAAAGCTGCACTTGATGCACTTGGCTCTGGAGCTGTTGTATCTGGCGGGAATGAAGCTTCCTCTGCAGCCCCACGCGCAGTCGTGAGTCACGTCAAACGCGAAGTTTTCGGGCAGCTTCGGGGGGCTGTGCGCCCCCAGGAAGGACTTGCAGAGCCTCTCGGCCTCCCGCTTGGTGATCATGCCGCAGCGCCTGGAGGAGATGGGCATGGCCCCCGCGCGCCGCAGGAGCTCCAGCTGCACGGGGGTGCACTGCACGCACGTGATGCCCAGAGCCACGCGCCGGTTGTGGATCTCGTTGTAGCTGTAGTTCTTCAGCAGGGTGTTGGAGATCTGCGCCAGGCACAGCCGCTCCTTGCCGTCGATGACCAGACACACGATGGGAACCCCGTACAGCGACGTCTCGCTCACCTGGTTGGGTTTGAGGGACCCGCCGGGGGGGTTGAGGGAGGCGGGGGGGCTGGAGAAACTCTGCGCGTCCTGCTTGGAGCCCGGGGAAGAGCTGGCGTCTCGTCCAGCGTCTCGAAGCTGTCCGGGCATGGACTCCATCCCTGGAAGTCTGACACACACACACACACACACACACACACACACACACACACACACACACACACACACACACACACACACACACACACACACACACACACACACCACGGTGGAGAAAACAAACAAAAACACCACATAAATAAATAAATTCCATGTAATAAAATACACGTGGTTTTATATCATTATAAGAATATCATGTCTTAAAAACATATAATAATAGGTTTGATTATTTATAATATATTTATAATATATTTATAATTGTTGAGTAAAAATATTAATAGCTAGATTATACCTTTTAA
The DNA here is from genome assembly GCA_030347415.2 of Decapterus maruadsi. Classification (NCBI taxonomy): domain Eukaryota; kingdom Metazoa; phylum Chordata; class Actinopteri; order Carangiformes; family Carangidae; genus Decapterus; species Decapterus maruadsi. The sequence continues at coordinate 36,545,377 of CM064900.1, forward strand.
TGCTAATTATCACGGGGTATAATAATAATAATAATAATAATAATAAATGCCTAATAATAATAAAAAGAGTAACAACAACAACAACAACAACAATAATAACAACATTAATAATAATAATAATAATAATAATAATAATAAAGGTGATCATTTATATTTATATTTTATATTATATTAGAAATGAGCAGACAGTGAAACTAACACGAGACTGTTGCACGAGGTCACGGCGTCTCGGTGAGAAGTGAAATCAATCAGTCGTGTTGTTAATTATTTCTGGTTTGGTTTCATCCTCCGGTCTCGGGTCTCGGGTCTCGGGTTATCCGGGTTCCTCGCGGCGGATCTGGGATCTGCTGCTGCTCTGATCTGCAGATCGGCTCAGCGCTGCTTAAGAGCCACTAAGATCCTTAGAGGCGGATCAGGGCAGAAGGAAACTGCGCCAATGCGCTTATCAGAGAGGAAAAGAACAAGTCTAAGCTGCTTTCCTGGTAATTACACAGATCCACGCGCGTCCTGCATTGTTAATAAAAGACTAGCTCTATATATAATTAAGATCCAGATCAGCCGCGGCTCCGCGCGCTGGGCCTGTCTCACGTTCACCTGCCGTACTTACTCTTTACCTCCACCCAACACTCACCTCGCGGACTCATGTCATCAACAACTAGTTTTTTTAAAGAGTGATCGATAATCGATATTGGATCCGTTCCGATCAGATCTCACGTTCAGAAATAAAACGACACCATAATAAAAACACTCACAGCAGGAAGAAAGAAAACACACTCACCCTCTTCTCCTCAGCAGACGACACAGTCCAGCCGCACTGAGCACGAGGGGAAGGGGAGGAAAAGGTAATAAATAGGACGACTATTATGGGATGGAAGGTGAGGCCAGGTGAGTCCGGAGAGGGACGGAGCTGCAGCGTCAGTGGATGTCGGTGCAGGCGGCGGCAGACAGGACCTCCATCCTGATGGAGCCCGAGGAGGTGAATGGTGTGGAGACAGGAAGCACATGGCATCTCTCTCCTCCCCCCCCCCCCCCTCCATCCCTCCACCCCCCCCCCCTCCTCCTCCCTCTCTATCTCTCTCACACAACTATGTAGACCAGCGCTACACCAGCTCTAATTTACACTGATGTCGCCTTGACGCACAAATATGATCAGAAACAAAACCTATCAGGACTAATTACGCCCCCCCCCCCCCCCCCCCCCCCCCCCCCCCATCCAGAACCACTCTGACCCATTTGTTACTGCAGCAACAACAAATAAGAAATAAAAACATAAATAACACCAGCAGGAAAACCATGGGATAAAAATGAAATCCTACAGTCATAATTACGACCCTCGCCCCCCCCGGCCCCCGGCCCCCCCCGCCCCCCCTCGGACCCCACATAGAGAAGCACCCGCGTGCACTGAGGATTATTTGTGCCGCAGCAGGAGCGGAGCTGACGAACAGGGAGGGAGGGCAACAAGAAGGACAGAAAGGCCCGCGCTCATTTATCAAGTTACACCGCCATCTGTTAGGCTTCCACCGGCCACGCGCACAGCAGCACAGCAGCACGCGGAGGCCTCGGCCACGCGACGGAGAGCATGAAGAAAATACATTTAAATAAATACAAATAAATAAATAAAACAGGCTTTCGATTTGGTGCCTTTTGTTCTAATTTGGAGGCGACGTGTTTTCTACTCTGCAATCAAAGCGGAGTGAATCCGGATGAGCTGCTGCTGCTGCCGATGATGATGATGATGATGATGATGCCTGAGGCCAGACTGTCACGCGCACACACACACACACACACACACACAGGCAGAGGAAGCCCAATAATCTGTAAACTGAAAAGAATCCGCGGTGTAAACGGGAAGAGTGAAGCCCATTGTCTGCTTTAAAGACACTCACTTATTATTAATGAGCGGATCCATGACGTCAGTGAGATCTGCTGTCACACAGGGCGCGAGGAGTCCATGCACCTGCAGCAGGTGGGACCACAGGGCCGTTAAGGCCCCGGACTGGACTGGAGGCCCGGAGCCCCGCACAAACACAGAAACACAGAAACCTCTCTGGAGCTGAAACAATGATGATCAAACTATTATTGTCAGTTTTTTATATCAGTATTTACATTTTTAATTAAACAAGTCAGAATCACAACAGACTAATATATTTCAATATATTCACTTTAGCTTAATATTGGCCTATAACTGTATCCATTATTGTCTGACATACTGTACTAGGCTACCTGGTCATTTCTGGTTTCTGGTTGGTTAATTACTAGAAAAATAAATAAAACACTTTACATCAATTAACCATCACCTACTAAAACAGTTCAGATCCAAACCCAGGATGGATGGAGACCCTGCAGAGCTTTAGTGGAGCTGATAGAGCTAAAAAACAGAAATCAGCATTAATGAACTGACCTGAGCCCATGGAGCTGAGCAGCGTCCAGCTGCAGCTGCTGCTCCAGACTCAGGATCCATGTCAGAGTTGGTGTTGTCTGAATTTAAAGGACCCTTCCCCATAAAACAGAGCCGTGGTTCCCTGTGACCTGGCGTCGACCCCATCATGTGATCGCCGCCATCAGGCAATTTATATTCCAGAAAGTTAAAGTATAGAAAACAGTTGTTTAAGATTGTGTGTGTGGTGTTTTTAATCATAATTTAAATAATAATAATAATAAGTTAAAACAATATTTCTATCAGTAATTTATTTATTTTTTTAATCAATTGGCTACTGGACATTTCAGGCGACCCCGTTTGAATTCCAGGTGACCTCACATGGGGTCCCGACCCCCAGGTTGAGAAACACTGAAATAGAGAACATAAACAACAAACAAATAAACAAAACAAACCTGTTGGCATTTGTGCGAGGAAGTCATTTTATTTTTCAGCGACATTAGCGCTGTTTGTGACGACAGCGGCCTCTAGTGGACTGGTTTGGTATAACTTCAACTCTTTTTTTTTTTTAACCTAATCAGATATCTAATTATTATTTTTATTTACCATTATTATTATTATTATTATTATTATTATTATTATTATTATTATTATTATTATTCTTAGGGCCTGGACCATCCTGACAGCTGGGTCTGGTACAGAGCGACAGGCTGCAGCTGCAGACTCGACCTTGACGCGAGTCAAGTTCAACATCTGCTCTAAGTTTGACTCTGAGACGCAGTTGAAGCTTCTGTTTAATCTGCGCTGCACCCGCTGCTTCAGGGAATGATAATAATATATTTATGATGTTTAATTACATTTACAAAGTGTTCAGAGCAGAATGCATGTACATTTGAAAAGAAAAAAACAAAACAACCTTTTTGAGAGTTTAATTCACATTATTGAAGTTCACCATAAAAATATAAATAATGAAAGGAAGAGAAAGACTATTATAGTCAGTATTAGTTTATCAACCTGAAGCTTCCTTTAATCCTATGTTTCTTTAAAATATCGTTAAATCAGTTTTCATTTAGAAATAATTGTTGCAAAAAAAAGGTAGTGAAAAAACCCACGGACTATAAACCACGCCCATTAACATGGTTAGGCCACGCCCACTCCCTCTCAGATCCGATTACAGGTACATAGCACTGCTCATTGGGGGGTTAAGTAGACACAGATAACGGTACCTCTGATCGGAGTGTGTGTATTTGTTGTTGGGGGGGGGGGGGTCGGAGGGTTGAAGCAGCCCGTCAGCAAAACCTGATCCTGGGGCCGGAGAACAGCGCGGAGCGGCCCTGGCCTCGCGGAGGGGCCCTGGCCTCGCGGGGCACGCGGAGCGGCCCTGGCCTCGCGGAGGGCCCTGGCCTCGCGGGGCACGCGGAGCGGCCCTGGCCTCGCGGAGGGGCCCTGGCCTCGCGGGGCTCGCGGAGCGGCCCTGGCCTCGCGGGGCTCGCGGAGCGGCCCTGGCCTCGCGGACCGGCCCTGGCCTCGCGGGGCTCGCGGAGCGGCCCTGGCCTCGCGGAGCGGCCCTGGCCTCGCGGGGCTCGCGGGTGCAGCTGTCGGGGCAGAGCAGGCTGCACGCGCGGCCTCTGACACCGTGTCACTAATAAACACACAACACTTCATACATCTGGACTGATGCCAGTGCGCGTGCGTGCGTGTGTGTGAGAGGAGTTTGGAGAGTGAGATGAGTGTGTATGAAGCATCATCAACCTGTGTGTGTGTGTGTGTGTGTGTGTGTGTGTGTGTGTGTGTGTGTGTGTGTGTGTGTGTGTGTGTGTGTGTGTGTGTGTGTGTGTGTGTGCAGCCAGTTTTACCTCCCTGCAATATTGATGCTGAACCCGATCCCGCGCGCACCCTCTCCTCTTTCAGCATCAAGAGGCTTCCCTGCAGCCCCCGCCAATAATTACAATTTTATACTGTAATTATTCCTCTCCTTTTAATTATTTAGACCGCCGACTTGAATGCAGCCCATTGTCGCTGCTTATTCCGGGAAACGTGAGCTGACGTGCACGGCGGGATCAGCAGCGAGGAGCTTTTAATTAGACATTTCAGCGGTAATTTTAGGCGGGCTCTTTATTATTATACTGTTGGATACAAATTACCCCGGCCTCATTCATATGCGCTCGATTGTTTAAACAAACCTTTAAGATGAAATATTCATGCGCTGCAGGTTGAAGCGCGTGCACGAGGAGCCCCACCTTCCTCAGCAGGTGAACAGCTGATGGATTACTGACCAGGGACCAGGGTGAGGTTTGGAGACGGGGTCTGATCCCGTTTAGGGCTGAAGGCGCGCGGACGGAAGTCGAAGTGGAATCAGTTAAAGTCTAAAAACTAAAGTCTTTCTGCTCCATCCTCTGCTCTTTCATCTTCTTATTTATTTGATTTATTCATCTCTAATTCTCGCTTTAATTTGACTGAACCACACACACAAGTCAACGCCTGTTTTATCTATTAATTGTTTTATTATCTATATTTTGTCCCTCGTTGTTTTCAGGTGTTGCACTAACGAATTTCTGTCTCGTGCCAAACACTTTGAAATAGGCCTTTATAACACACACGTCATGATGAGGTTTATATGAAGCCTGATGACGGAACTGGAGCCTGCGTCGTTTTTATACTTGACTTTATTTTTTTCTTTCTTTCTTTTTTGAAGATCAACTCCAGACATTTTTTTTTAACCAAAGTCACATCATTCATTTAATTACTGTCCAAAGCAAACCTATAAAAACACCGGCGACGCGCAGGAAACAGCGATAACAAAACGAGGCTTAACACCAAAACATCCAGCGCGCGCGCGTGTGTGTGTGTGTGTGTGTGTTAATGCCACGCATCGTTGATTTGAGTACAACGCGCGCGCTGGGATTGGAGGCTGTTGAAATATTATCATATTTTTCTGCAGGGCGTGTTTCATCTTTTTGTTGAAGCGTTATTTCCTGAACATATGTATTTTATTTATTTATTGTCATATGATGTAAAAAGAGGAATCAAGGCCGCTTCAATCAGGACAGGTCTAATAACAGCAGCAATTGAGGCCAAATGTTTTATAATTACCAGTCGTATCAGCAGCCTATAAAACCATGACCCCTATAAATCCCATTTTAGAGACCAATCAATCCTCCTCGTGGACCGAAGCCCTATTGATCCTCTGCTGCTCCGTCACTTAAACGCTTTCTCCGGATCCTTCTTTTTGTTTCCAGTGAAAAGAGCATTTCGATTGCACTTTTTATTGGAGGAAAGATTCCGCCGAGAGGGGAAAGCGATGGCTCGAAAATGAAACGGTGACATTTTAATTACAGGACATTGATAAAGGGATCTGGGTAATGGCTGTGTACAGGCCGGGCCGCGGCCGCGCATTGTCCCGCCTCGTGCGCTAATCAAGTCGGACTGCTGTGGAGGGAAAAGGTCAGCGGCGGCCGACACAAAGCAGAGCAGAGACGCTGCACGCGCGGGGCCGCTGGGAATTTGGGAATTTGGGAATATGGATCATGTCCCGGAGATGAAGACGCATCTCCAAACAATGCGCGGTCAATAGGAGCCGCCACATGACGTCACGGAGCGGCAACATTTTCATTGGGACATATTATGGCTATAGGTCACAGCAGGGCGCGCGCAGCCATACGTCATACGTCATCTGATGCTCAGCGATGGAATAACGGCCTCACAGTATAATAGTATAAAGTTACTGTTTCTCCCGTGTAACGCGTTACCGTTACTGACTCAAGAAGCCCCATGACAAAATATTACACCCGTTAAAGGGATAGTTCGATATTTTGGAAAATTCGCCTATAATCCCTGTATAGTCATAACAGTAGGTTCATTACCTTTAATCATCGGTGCATGTTGTGTTGTTTTGAGATCAGCGGGGCAGAGACGTGAGCTGCTCAGCGAACACAGTGGAGGTGAACGGTCCAGGTCCCCTGTCCCTCATCAGACACATCAAATACACAATCCAACAACTCCACAACACAACGCTCTGGTGGACAAGGTGTGACCTGCACATTCACCACGCTATGAGATAATCATGTAACATTAAGACACTAGAGCAAATACCTGGAACTACTTTAGAAGCTGCACTACACGTGCGCTTATTATTTAGTGCAGCATCCTTTTTCATTTCCTGTTTTGAATAATGTTGTCAGTCAATCTGTATCTTTTGAAAAACAAACTGAACCAAACCAGGTCAGTTTTGGTTTAGAATAAAATATAGAAAATCACGTTAACCTCTATTAAATGATATGCTCTTTTTTTTTCTGCCTTCTCAACACAGTCCTCACATGTACATACGTATGTACAAGGAGAGTTATTAAATACTGCACACAGAGCTCAATGCTGTCCCTCATGTTTAAATAGCAGACAAGTGTCTAACAAATGAGTAAATGTTAATGTCACAGCTCTTATTCTCATCGCCAGTGAATAAAAACTATTTCCAAGCTGCTGCAGTGAGAGACGAGGGTCAACATCTGAAGGCCTGGAAACATCTGTTTCAAACTAAGTTTAATAATATGAGTTTATACCTCATGGCTCCGACCAGGAGCTGGAGCAGAACGCCATGGAGACGATGGAGACGATGCTGTAGGGACCAGAGAGATGTAGGATCCACCTGCTGAGGACAGACACGTTCATAACAACACATTTGACAGTTGTGATGTTTCAGATGTTTCAGAGTCAGAAGCTGGAGGAAACCTTGAGCGCAGACCGACCTCGTTGTCCCCGGTGGATGAACCATAACTCCACAACTCCTTCCTTCAGGCCGTCGCTACAGGCTCCCTTCAGCTAGGACAAAGCATGAAATCTTGTAATGTCCCTTTTAAGGTCTCACTCTGTATTTATCAGTTAAAGGGATAGTTCACCCAAAATTCAAATTTGTGCATGTCCATAGGACGGTTGTGAACGGGGCTCACTTTTCTTGGTCCAAAAAGACACAACCAACATCCAGATCCCTCCATCCTGCTGGTCTGTAATGTCCCTCTGGTGGTGAAGCCCATTACAGACCAGCAGTATGGAGGGATCTGGATGTTGGTTGGTGTGTCTTTTTGGACCAAGAAACCTGGTGTCCATTGACAACCATTATATGGACATGCAGTGCTGCACAGAGACTCCCTGTAACTCAGAGAAGGAACGGAGGAAATTTGCATTTTGGGTGAACTATGCCTTTAACCTTAGCATTTGCATATGTCTTTTGAACTGGTTGCACCAGCTGTTGCACCTTGAACAGAGCATCACCAGAAGTTTTGCAGCTCTATCCAAACTTCTGCAGAGCGTCTTGTTGGCGGCGGCGGCGGCGGCGGCGGCGTGCAGCTACGATCCTTCAGCAGGTGGCCAAGGTTTTTTTTTTTTTAATATCCTGCAGTACATGTGAGAAAATGAAATGATTTCTTGCCCGGCTGGAGTCTCAGAGAAGGATTTTTGACAGACAGCACATCATCAAACATGAAACACTTGATGCTCTCCAGAGGCGGCGGCGGCGTTCACGCTGGACAAGAAAAGAAAAGAGACACGGAGATACAAGGACGAGCCGGATCCCGGCTCACGCTGCAGCATGAAAAGGGTCACATGGGAAGTAAAAGTGTCCGTCACAGTCAAGTTAACCTCAATCACAGCATCATTTTGCTTAAGCTGATTTTCATTAGAGATCAAATAAAGCCGGAGATGAAGTTCTGTATAATCGTATGATATCAAAGTATGGACCAGATGTAAAAACCACACGCTGTCCTTCTGATTTCTAAAAAAGCTGATTAAACGCACAATACAATGCAGCGCAGAAGACCCACTACATGCTGCTTAGCCACGTGTCAGGGTCCTGGAACGCCTTCATGTTACACACAACTACATAATTATTCAATCAGGCTGCCTTGTCAATAGATGTGGAAGCTGCATTCATACAGAAAAATTGTATAAATAACATTGTCCAAGGACTCGGACTCATGAACAAAGTATGAGAGAAATGAATGAACTCTAAAGAAGCCGTGAAGGCCTCCAGGATGCACGTGGCTAAATACCAGACTGTTTGTTGAAATGTGAGGTGATAATCAAAAGAGAGCTTTCCTCTGATCTTGACATGAGCTTGTTTTCTTCAGATCAGAACTACTTGATGCCGAAAACAACAAAAAAAATCCATTCTGAGAGACTGATTAAAAAAAAATGCAGTAATTAGAAAAAATTTAATTAACATGAAATAAAAGAAAGACCTCTGACACTCAGTAAATGAATCATTTATTTGTGTTTGATGAGCTGATGTTTGTACTTGAAAACATGAGCTGTTTACCAAACGCTGCAAAACACGACAACTTCTTAGTTTTAAGAAATAAGCTTTTTGTCACCTGCTGTAAGTACTGCTAATTTAATTTAGTTTTAGCTTTCAGCCTCCATTGTGTTAGCTGAGCAGCTCACGTCTCTGCCCCGCCAAACTAAAAACAGCTTGCACTGATAATTAAAGGGATACGCCAACATTTTTTTTTCGTGTCTTGCCTCCATGACCAGCAGATAGACACCATCCTTTCCACTGTGCGTGCAGTAACCATGGAGATAGAGCCGTATCGCCTGTAATTAGCTTAGCTCAAACACTGGAAGTGTATGGTAGTGTTAGCCTTAGCTTAGCTCAAACACTGGAAGTGTATGGGTAGTGTTAGCCTGCCTCCACCTAAAGTAGCTAATTAGCTTAGCTCAAACACTGGAAGTGTATGGGTAGTGTTAGCCTGCCTCCACCTAAAGTAGCTAATTAGCTTAGCTCAAACACTGGAAGTGTATGGGTAATGGTAGCCTGCCTCCTCCTAAAGTAGCTAATTAGTTTAGCTCAAACACTGGAAGTGTATGGGTAGTGTTAGCCTTAGCTTAGCTCAAACACTGGAAGTGTATGGGTAGTGTTAACCTTAGCTTAGCTCAAACACTGGAAGTGTATGGGTAGTGTTAGCCTTAGCTTAGCTCAAACACTGGAAGTGTATGGGTAGTGTTAGCCTTAGCTTAGCTCAAACACTGGAAGTGTATGGGTAGTGTTAGCCTTAGCTTAGCTCAAACACTGGAAGTGTATGGGTAGTGGTAGCCTTAGCTTAGCTCAAACACTGGAAGTGTATGGGTAGTGTTAGCCTGCCTCCTACCTGAGCTGAAATCAGCATCAGAAGCTGATTTCATTTTAGCTCTAAACTCTGTAAATATATCACTTTATCAACATTTCAAACATGTTTAGGTGAGAAAGTATCCGTTTAGATCAGCAGTGTGTCGTTAATTTGTCTAAATACCAGCTGTTTACTATTTTGTTCAGACGAATTCGGCGCTACTCAAGCTAGCCGTTGTGACCAACGCACTTCCTGTTACTTTCACAAAATAAAACACCCGTTGCCCTTTACATACAGAAGTGCTTTTACTTTGAAACAGGAAGCTCTCTAACCTCTCCAGCTAACACTACCCATACACTTCCAGTGTTTGAGCTAAGCTAATTACGAACGATACGGCTCTATCTCCCTTGTTACTGAACACACAGTCTAGGTTGGTGTCTATCTGCTGGTCATGGACTCGGGAGTGAGGCAAGACACGGAGAAAAAAAAAGTTGGCGTATCCCTTTAAAGGTAATGCACCTACTCCTCAAACTATTGGGATTATGGCAATCGGCAAATTTGCCAAAATATTGAACTATCCCTTTAACATCTAAATGAATATATTTGCCCTCAGTGTCTTGCGTGGCTCATGACTGTTTACCAAAACCCTGTAAAACATGACAACTTCTTAGTTTTAAGAATACATTATGAAAAATGAGCTTTTTGTCACCTGCTGCTGCTAATTTAAACTGACTGTTGGTGAATGCAGCTTCCTCTCAGTGTGTTCTATAACATCTTCTACCAAGTGGTGGAAACATCCTGTATGCTGTTCTTCACACTAGCAGAGCTGCCACCATCCTGACATTTTAGTTGATGATCAATTACCAAAGAATAATTTTAAACATTAAACCCATGTTCCTCAAGAACACCCCGTTCAAAGACTGGCAGAATATAATCTAAATTCACCTCATGGACAACAACCACAGGCCGTATGGATCATCCTGTGAGGAACATGAGTGAGTGGACAACAGTTCATTGTTTGCCATTGAACAGTACAGTGAGCGGTGCGCTGATGGACAGAGTGATGTCACCAACGCCGCAGCCAGAAGACGAACACGGCAACAGGACCTTCGAGGAGTCAGGATGCTGCGGCACCTGTTGACTGAAAGAGAGAGGCTGAAACACATCAAGGTGAAAACACTTCAACATCAAGAAATTAATCAAAAGTTACATAAGTCAACATTCATATTCACTCAGCACCTTGAGCTCAGTGTTGGACAGAAAAGCTTTTATAAGATTAATTATTATTAATTATAGAGTTTAGGTAAGTCTGAGTATTTAATCGAGTGAAGACTGTCTTCTATTTGAAAACGAGGGTTAACAACATTCATCTTTAATTCTAGACATTCTTAAAGGGATAGTTCAACATTTTGGCAAATTCACCTATTGTCATAATCCCTATAGTCACAGCAGTAGCTTCATTACCTTTAATTGTCAGTGCAAGCTGTTTTTAGAACGGCGGAGCAGAGCCGTGAGCTGCTCACCAAACGGTTCTCTCGCCTTTCCCTCAAAACTCATCAAATACACAATCCAAACAAAGCTCTCGTTAAGAAGTTGTGACCTGCACATTCACCACACTATGAAATAATAACGTATAATCATGTAACAATACGACACATGAAGCAAATACTCAGAACTACTTGTGTTTTTTAAAACACTCTGCTAAGCAGCCGAGTCTGGAGTGTAGTTCTGGTTCCGCATTTCCCTCTAAAACAACTCTGTGTGGTAACGTTGTGTTATTATCTCATAGCGTGGTGAATGTGCAGGTCACAACTTGTCCACCAGAGCGTTGTGGAGTTGTTGGATTGTGTATTTGATGAGTTTGATGAGGGAAACCAAGAAATCCCATGAGCCTCGATACAAAAATTTACTTTTTCTTTGGTTTTCTTCTCGTTTTACTGAGACTGAGACTGAGAGCACTTGTCAACCTGTGGCTGTTGAATTACTTTGATGTACAAGTGGATGTGAGGAAATATAAGAAAGTAAATCCCTACTTACATCATCAGCTCTGCAGCCTGGAGTCTGTTCTCCTCCATAGTGAACTCTCCTCAGCGCCGTCGCCAGCAAAACCAGCAGCTTCATCACCATCAAAGAGAATGAGCTCAGACGCTGGTATCACAATACATTAGCTTCCACTGCGTGTCCTTAATAAACTGGCAACATAGTGATCAGTTCATCATTCAGCATCTGCAGTCGGATCTGACACGGTTTGGAAATCACACACTGGACACACAAACACTCGACAAATAGTGTAGACAAACAACCAACAAAATAAAAGACTGTGAAACAATCTCATTAAAAAATAATGTTTAAATACACTTTATTTGATTTTATTTGTGCAGGTTGGAATATGTGCCAACACGGATAATTACAGGAAAGGCCATAATCAGCCAGTAATGATACTTCTGCAGAGTCCCATCACTGACTTAATGCGTTGTGGTTTAGGCAAACAGAGGTAACACAACAGAGAGAGCAAAACAACTAATAATAATAAATATCTCCACTGATAAGGCAGATTCATATCCAGACATCACAGTCAATGAGTCCAGAGCCAATAACAGAGAGATGAAGAGTTTCTTTTTGGTCGTCTAATTGAACCTTTGACAGAGAGTTCACTCTCCTCACAGAACCATCATGTAGTATTTACATCTGCAGCTACGTTGAAGGCCGACTCATGAGCAGCTTCCTGTCTCACAGATGGAGAGTCTGACAAACAGGAAGGACCCGCACCGACGGGAAGGACCCACACTGACAGGAAGGACCCGCACTGACAGGAAGGACCCACACGGACAGGAAGGACCCACACAGACAGGAAGGACCCGCACTGACGGGAAGGACCAGCGCCGACGGGAAGGACCCGCACCGACGGGAAGGACCCGCACCGACGGGAAGGACCCGCACCGACGGGAAGGACCCGCACCGACGGGAAGGACCCACACCGACAGGAAGGACCCGCACAGACGGGAAGGACCCGCACCGACGGGAAGGACCCGCACCGAGAGGAAGGACCCACACCGACGGGAAGGACCCGCACAGACGGGAAGGACCCGCACCGACGGGAAGGACCCGCACCGACGGGAAGGACCCGCACCGACGGGAAGGACCCGCACCGAGAGGAAGGACCCGCACCGACGGGAAGGACCCGCACAGACGGGAAGGACCCGCACAGACGGGAAGGACCCGCACCGAGAGGAAGGACCCACACCGACGGGAAGGACCCGCACCGAGAGGAAGGACCCACACCGACGGGAAGGAACCGCACCGACGGGAAGGACCCGCACCGACGGGAAGGACCCGCACCGAGAGGAAGGACCCACACCGACGGGAAGGACCCGCACAGACGGGAAGGACCCGCACCGACGGGAAGGACCCGCACAGACGGGAAGGACCCGCACCGACGGGAAGGACCCGCACCGACGGGAAGGACCCGCACCGACGGGAAGGACCCGCACCGACGGGAAGGACCCGCACCGACGGGAAGGACCCGCACAGACGGGAAGGACCCGCACCCACGGGAAGGACCCGCACCGACGGGAAGGACCCGCACCGACGGGAAGGACCCGCACCGACGGGAAGGACCCGCACCGACGGGAAGGACCCGCACCGACGGGAAGGACCCGCACAGACGGGAAGGACCCGCACCGACGGGAAGGACCCGCACCGACGGGAAGGACCCGCACCGACGGGAAGGACCCGCACCGACGGGAAGGACCCGCACCGACGGGAAGGACCCACACAGACGGGAAGGACCCGCACCGACGGGAAGGACCCGCACCGACGGGAAGGACCCGCACCGACGGGAAGGACCCACACAGACAGGAAGGACCCGCACCGACGGGAAGGACCCGCACCGACGGGAAGGACCCGCACCGACGGGAAGGACCCCCACTGACGGGAAGGACCCGCACAGACGGGAAGGACCCGCACCAACAGGAAGGACCCGCACTGACGGGAAGGACCCGCACCGACGGGAAGGACCCGCACCGACAGGAAGGACCCGCACTGACAGGAAGGACCCCCACTGACGGGAAGGACCCGCACAGACGGGAAGGACCCGCACTGACAGGAAGGACCCGCACTGACAGGAAGGACCCCCACTGACGGGAAGGACCCGCACCGACAGGAAGGACCCGCACTGACAGGAAGGACCCGCACAGACGGGAAGGACCCGCACCGACAGGAAGGACCCGCACTGACAGGAAGGACCCCCACTGACGGGAAGGACCCGCACAGACGGGAAGGACCCGCACCGACAGGAAGGACCCGCACTGACAGGAAGGACCCCCACTGACGGGAAGGACCCGCACAGACGGGAAGGACCCGCACCGACAGGAAGGACCCGCACTGACAGGAAGGACCCCCACTGACGGGAAGGACCCGCACAGACGGGAAGGACCCGCACAGACGGGAAGGACCCGCACCGACAGGAAGGACCCGCACTGACAGGAAGGACCCGCACTGACACTTAATACAACTCAAAAACATCTATGTGGCAAAATGCAGATCCATCGAGCATCAGAGCAACTTCTTCAACTGTTCACCAAGAGCTTCACAGGATGATGTCACCGTCGTGTACAGGATGATGTCACCGTCGTGTACAGGATGATGTCACCATCGTGTACAGGATGATGTCACCGTCGTGTACAGGATGATGTCACCGTCGTGCACAGTCTTTCACAAAAGAATATTTATGTACATGAAGGAAAAGGTTGCGTCTCATCTTCTTAATGCAGTGGTTTTCAACCTTGGGGTCGGGACGCCGCGCGGCGTCGCCTGGACTGTCAAGTAAAAATATATATTACTGACATTTTATAAAAACTAATTATTATTCTTTTAATTAAGGGTTAGGGTTCAAAAACACACACAATCTTAAAGGGACAGTTCAACATTTTGGCAAATTGGTCCATCACCATAACCCCTATAGTCATAGCAGTAGGTTCGTTACCATTAAATGTCGGTGCAAGCTGTTTTTAGAACGGCGGAGCAGAGCCGTGAGCTGCTCAGAGCTACGCTACGGAGGCATTGTGGAGCTGTTGGATTGTGTATTTGATGAGTTTGATGAGGGAAACCAAGACTATAGGGATTATGGTGATGGGACAATTTGACTAAATGTTGAACTATCCCTTTAAACAACTGCATCTTTCTCAAATATAAATCGAGTTCAAATAAAATGAAAATCTGAGCTGGCGCGTCTTGATCGACGGCCGCGATCACGTGACTGCACTTGATCACGTGGTCACCAGAAATTCATGACGTCAAAATGGGCGGGGTCACGAACCAGAGAAGGTTGGGAACCACTGCAGTAATGAGATGTGTTAATGAGCTGGGGGGGGGGGGGGGGGGCTCCTCTACTGGGCCACTCAACCAATAGACTGACTGCTGTGACACAGAGGGGACATAATGTTGAAATAAACAACGTTTATTAAACAGAATGAAATGTTGGATGTGTTGTTAAATGTTAAAGGGACACTTCACCCAAAATTGATAATTCACCCATTTTCAAAGGGAAGGGTTTGAAGAACTTTCAGAGTCATCGAACGCTTTTGGAGTTGCATGTTGTTCTGTGTTAACATCCAATGGTTTACAACAACAAACCAACACGTCGCAGCAAATCTCCACTTCCTGTTCTCCAAACCCTTCCTTGGCGTGACGGCGTGACGGCGTGACAGCGTGACGGTGAGGCCAAATCTGGTGAATTATAGAAAAAAAAAAAAGAACAAAAACCCCCGAACACAATCTGGTCTCAGCGTGTGACAGAAACACTCAGTGTAAACCTGTTGCTGCCTTTAATCATCTTGACCTTGAGTTGAGACTTTTATCCTGTTTTACTTCTTTGTGGCTTCACTACAAAATAAGAATAAAAAAATATCAAGTTAAAAAAATAAATCCTAGGTTTTCTCTGCACCGTCACTCCCCACATGAACAACAGGTCTGTGTTCAAGATCAAAGAAAATGTTCAACAAAGTAACAAAACGCTAAATTAATTCTCAGAGTTCTTTAAAGTCTGAAGGACGTGATGGAGGCGGAGCCACGAAAACCATGACATCACCGTTATCACCGTGTGTAACAGGTGCAGCTGCTCCTCCACCGCTGCTGCTTCTCTCATCAGCCTCCGTCTAGAGTTCATCTAGTTCATCTTTTATACAGGAGTCGAGCACGCCATCTCCTTTGTCTTTATCTAGTTCATCAACTGCAGGAACTAAAGCTCCAAACATTTCATCAACTCCGTCGCAGCAGTTCATCTGGTAACACACTGAGTCTGTTTCATTCATTGTTGATCTTTGGCGTCACGTGCACATCGTTCATGGTTTTCCTCTACGTCACCTAAACTGATCTCATTGGGCAATAAAATAAAAATCATTTCTGTAGGATATTTTTTTGCTAAAGGGAAAGATCTGCTGGTGATGAAACAATGAGTTCAATCAAAGCAGTGTTGGTTTCTACAGAGAGGAACAGGAACAGAGAGCTGTTTCTCTTAATAGTCTCAAAAAGAAAATCCAATACCTGCTGAATGGGAGCAGAATCCTGCTTCAGCACTATTTCCTCTCCACCACTTCATTCAATGTCAGGCATGACTGCAGATGGAAATAAAAGAAATGCAACCGGGTTCAAAACCGGAATAAAAAGGAAATAAACCTGGTTCCTCCTGAAGAGTGTGAACAACGACCTGTTTGGTCAGTGAGCGCGAGAACCCAACAAACACCTGTCGATATTTCATCCACTGTGAGAACTGCAGCTGCAGCTGCAGCTGCGGCGCTGCTTCTTCACACTCTGCACTGACCTGATGCATAATATAATACAACCCTGCAGCTGCAGCTTGACCTGCACTCACTGCAACCACTGGTCTGGTCTGGTCTGGTCTGGTCTGGTCTGGTCTGGGGGGGTCTGGTCTGGTCTGGTCTGGTCTGGTCTGGTCTGGTCTGGTCTGGTCTGGTCTGGTCTGGTCTGGGGGGGTCTGGTCTGGTCTGGTCTGGTCTGGTCTGGTCTGGTCTGGTCTGGTCTGGGGGGGTCTGGTCTGGTCTGGTCTGGTCTGGTCTGGTCTGGTCTGGTCTGGTCTGGTCTGGTCTGGTCTGGTCTGGTCTGGTGTGGTCTGGTCTGGGGGGGTCTGGTCCTGTCACGCTATGAAACAAGGTTGAACAAACTGCAACAGAATCTCAACATGTCCTGACTGAGGGAAAAAAGCCCTGAAGAAGAAAAAGACCCAAATCTAGTCCATTCATACACCGAGTCATTATTGTTCTCACCTGAATAGGGTCAAATGTTTAACCTTGAGATATCTCCATGAAAATCACTGAGTTGATTACTGACATTAATGTATTTTCTCTAAACTTTTCGATTCTTCAGGGTTTTTTTTTCCCTCATTCAGGACGAAACCAGTTGAGTTTGATTCTGTTGCAGTTTGTTCAGCCTTGTTTCTGGACTAATGTGAGGTTGTGTTACCGATGCTCAGGAGGTGAAGACAGGTACGTTTTTAGTGGGGGGGGGGCATCACTGTTAGGAGTGACAACATAAGTTTGCTGAGGTAATAAATGACACCAGTGGAAAAGAACAGGCACACACATGGGCAGTTACTCACAGGCAGAAACCTTAACATTCACTAGAGGCTGTCACCAGTAAAGCACAAGACGGTTTGAGACGCCATCGTCCACACAGATCACACTCTGCCGGCGCCTGCAGCGTTGACGTTGCAGCTGCAGTTGCAGTTGCAGTTGCAGTTGCAGTTGCAGTTGCAGCTGCAGGTGCAGGTGCAGCTGCAGCTGCAGTTGCAGTTGCAGTTGCAGCTGCAGTTGCAGCTGCAGTTGCAGCTGCAGTTGCAGTTGCAGTTGCAGCTGCAGTTGCAGCGTTGCAGTTGCAGCTGCAGTTGCAGTTGCAGTTGCAGCTGCAGTTGCAGTTGCAGTTGCAGTTGCAGTTGCAGTTGCAGTTGCAGTTGCAGTTGCAGTTGCAGTTGCAGTTGCAGCTGCAGTCGCAGTCTGATGCTTTGAAGTCGTTTGCTGATCCTTTAATCAGCAGCATTCATCTCCATCCGGACCGCGATGCTCAATGCTTCTGTACACGGGGGACAAAGCTTGCAGATGGAGACCCACGTCAGGAAGACAGCTCGCAGCCTCTGCACTTTTTGGCTTGTTTTTTTTGAATGCAGAGAATAATATTCAGTTGAAACAAGGTGAGTTCCTCATTGTCTCGGCGCAGGAGAGCTGTTAAAGTCAGAAGTACTCACACGAAGTATTTAACATCTAGATCTGTTTTGTCCTTGTACATGAAGTCACTACGATGCGTGAGGACGAACTCGCTCCTGAAGACTCTGACAGAGGCTCAGGATCAAACATCCAGGTCCGTTGAGAGCGGGGGGGGGGGGGGGGGGGGGCGGGGGGGCGGCGGGGGTCAGACGCGTCCCTGAGCCGGCTGAGATCGTCTCTCCTCCAGGCAGCGACACACCCACATCGACACCACCTCCGCGTTACCGTCGTTGTACTGGATGATGAAGGAATGGTCCTGAAAAGAAGAGAGAGACACGATGAGCTGGTTTCTACTAGACAGTATTAAAGGGATAGTTCAACATTTAGTCAAATTGTCCCATCACCATAATCCCTATAGTCATAGCAGTAGGTTCGTTACCTTTAATTGTCGGTGCAATCTACTTTTAGAACGGTGGAGCAGAGCCGTGAGCTGCTCAGAGCTACACTACGGAGGCTCATTATGGGATTTCTTGGTTTCCCTCATCAAACTCATGTTGAACTATCCCTTTAAATTTATCCTCAACTAATTTTAGATAATTGGATTTTAATTTGAAAACCGAATCCAAAAACATAAAATGAAGTAATAATAAACCCAAACTTCCAGGTAATTTAGGAGTGAAGTCACAATGATTCTCTGCACTCAGAGAATGACCTTCAGAATAAATGTCATCTACGGTAAAAAAGAAAAGACAAAGAGGAGCTGTTAACCACAAGTTACTCATTAAAACAGCTATTAAAACATCTTTATACCTAATTCTGCAATTTTATTTTTATTATCCAACAGATTGGAGCCACAAACGTTATTACACCGTTGTGTTTAGTTCTATTTGTATAATTATTCTAAATCATGATTCAAGGAATAATAGTAAAAATACAAATAAACTAAATAGGAACGTCATTAAAGCATCTTAAATATTAATGTGCGACAGATTTGGTTTTAAATGCCTTCAACACGTTGAAGTTTAAGCAGCGGCTCGTCAGGGTTTAATGTTCACACCAGTCAAAACAGCAGCAGCTGCTGCAACAAATCATCTTTGTCAATCACTGAAAAATGAGAACGAAGACTGATTTTCATCGTTAGTGCCATTAAAGGCAGTGGTTGAATGGTTGAGTGGTTGAATGGTATCTGGATGTTTGTTGGTGTGTCTTTTAGTTATGAAGACAGTTGGTGTCCATGGACATGCTCTGCTACGTCGAGACCCTGTGACTCAGAGAAGCTCTTAGTCCACATGAGGTGGAGTAGATAATGAGTGGAATTTCAATTTTGGGTGAACTATCCCTTTAATGAGCCCAGCGTGAGGACTGGGAGCTCGTGGACGTGGTTAAATGCTGCCACTGCTCAACTTGTTACAGAGACGTCACATGTGATCTCTCAACGACAACACTTCCAATCAGCTGCCTCA